>JAUPMG010281050.1:0-18403 GCA_031762675.1 Pachysandra terminalis | reverse complement strand
ATATTGGGTATTTCGAGATATTTCTCTCAAAACACAAAACATTGATTATTTCGAGGTATGACCTCGAAATACTGACGATGGTTAACATAATATGCATTCATGTTCCCTTTCGAGTATGTGATTCGAAACCCCTTTTGAGTAGGACTTCGAAATACGTTGTTAAATTCGAAATAATTCTCCCTGATTGGGCTTTCTTCGAAGTATATTTTCAAATAATATTCAAAATTCTAATTTAAGCATTATTTGATTGTAATTACATATTTGACCTTGCTACGTGTCAAAATATAATTGAATTAAATCAATTTCCAAATTGACTCATTATCAATACTAGTATCCATCCTCCATTGTAGATGATCTAAGGTCTTTGTTGAAATTAGAAATTCGGAACCCTGAAACAATAGTGAGTAAAGACATTGAAAGAGAAAGAGAATAAATTCAACATGTGAGGTTTTTCTGCTCTGTAATTGCATCTTAACTTCTCCTCCAGTTATTACAACACACCTTTCCTTCTACCTCATTCTCTTTGTCTTTTCCACAGATCAAAGTTGACATGCAACGTTCTTGACAGAACAGTTGCACTGTCTTGAGACAGACTTCCATACATTTTTCTCTGATCTGATGAGTGTACTAGTTTGAATGTATTAGTTGTCCATCTATTATAATACAAATCCGTCATCACCAATATGATAATTTTCTTTTTTAGATTAGCCATTTGGAATCGGATCCTCTCAAGTTATAATCACCGGCTAGTTGATTTGAAACCAATTAGAATTAATTTCATATGATCCTCTTTTAGATTAGCCATTTAGAATTGGATTATCTCAAGTTATATTATAATCATCAGTTAGTTGATTCGAAACTAATTAGACTCTCACGGTTGGGGAATTCCTATGAGTTGAATCTCCTTTTCTTAAGCTTCTAAAAGGTAAAAGGTGCAGGTCACCCTTCTTTGTTTTCTTTGTTGGGCCAACTCTAGAACATGTGTTGACATGTGAGTTAGCTAACAGGATCTCATGCGAGCCAGCTCACAGAAGATCCTCACTAATGATAAAGTATTTTTGTCTTCCTTTTTTGTGCTTGAAAGTTTTAAAATCATAACAATTACACATTTTATCCTACGTGTAACATTTTAATTGATTTCAAATCAACTAACTAGTGTTTATAACTTGAGAGGATCGGAATCCTAACCATTTAAGTCTCCATCAACATTAGCTGAAAGGATCTAGATCCTAGCCATTTAATCTCCACTAACATGTTAAAAATATAAGCCTTAAGTTACCCAAAGCAAGTTAAGGGCTAAGTTGATGAGTCGAATCAGTTTGCAACGCGGATATAAGCCTTAGGTTACCCAAAGCAAGTTAAGGGCTAAGTTGATGAGTCGAATTAGTTTGCAACGCGGATCCTCTGTGATAACACCTCTCTAATGAGCGTATGATGAGAGATATCTCGAGAGGCAAAATGGTAATTTTGTTTCATAAAACATGTTAGTGGGGTAAAATTATCATTTTGCCCCTCAAGGTTGTCTTTTATCACAAACCTATCACAAACGTGTTCATCATAGAGGATTCGCACTCATTAGATTGTCAATCTAAATCTATGAAATTGCGAGCATAACATCTAGAACGTGAAAATTAGAATATCAGTTGGAGCGTATGCCGGCACTTACAACGTATACAATTGACGGTTCATTAGTTTTGCAAATGTGAGATGAGTTGATGTTTCAACTTCCATGATTCTGTTGTGCTCAAAATTATTCATATTTTTTAAAGAAAGTCATAACGAAATGGGATGTTGCCATGTAAGCAAACCTTAAACTAATGGAAAGTAGCTTTAAAGAAAAACACAAACAAATTATTTGATGGAATCTTTTTTTTTTTTTAATATTTCCTTGAATGAAATCAAATTTTTTTTTTTTTTTTTGGTAGTAGGATGGAATCACTCTCTCCTAAAGAGTTAAAAGTAGAAACAACGTATACGTGTATTTATTCTTGCCATATAAATGCTACTAAAGAAAGAAAAAACAAAAGTAAGAAAAGATGGAATACGTGGCATGAGTACCCGAAAGATGTCAAATGCTAGTTGCCCTTACATTGGCCATTCTAGAAGTTGAAAGCACCGTTTCACCCTGAAAAGAAGAAAAAGAAAAGGAATCTGGGTTTTCTTTAGGCTTAATTTCACTTATATCCTCACAGTTTTTATAACTGAGAAACATCCTTTGTCTTTTTTGATATTCTAGTTACACCTCTTGAAGATTGTATTATATTGTATAAACCACCCCGCCCTTAACGTTCCATCTCATCAACTGATGAAAAGTGCTGTCATTTGTTTTTTTTTTTTGTTTATATTTATTATGGACTATATTACTCTTGAACTAAAGCTAGATACTTAAATAGTAAAAAAAAAAAAAAAAAAAACTAATGCTTACTCAACAAGATTTTAATCTTATTTGTACTACTTTATTAGTCTATTGAGTGGTAAAAGAATTTCAAAGATTAAAACTATAAAAAGATATTTTTATCTTATAAAAATTTATTTTCTTTTATTCAAATATAATTTTTAAAATAATTAAAAAGATAAATAAAAGAAATCCGTTAACATCATTAACCCGAAGTTAGTGACAGAAGATGTAAGTAAAATATCAAAAAACAGAGTATGTTTGCATTTATAAAAAATATGAGGAGATGTAAGTAGAATTTTAGGGAATTGATTTGGTTTTAGTCGGTCATTGACCGGACCGGATTGCTTTAATTAATCTGTGTCCGCTTATCAAAACAAGGATGTGTCTAAATCATCCTTTTTTTTCTGCTCCACTTTGGATTTTCCTCTTCAAAACCTTTCTAGAAACGTTTGAAGAATTCTCCCCGTGAATTTTTTGAGGAATTATCTAGTGTAAAGAGGTGCAGCACCAGTCCTGCATATATATATTTGGATAAATAGAGAAACAACAACATCAAACGTCGATCATACTTATCCATTTACGATCAAGCGAACGCCATACACTGAGTGCATCACTGGAAGATAATTAGTAGTTATCCGATAATCATCTCAACGGTCGATTACTAATCAGATGGTAGCAAGAGAGAGAGAGGGAGAGAGAGAAACTTCTAGAAAAACCAGAGTCTAGGTAGCCATAGAGAAATTAGAGAGAGAGAGAGAGAGAGAGAGAGAGAAGACTAAGGACGCTTGACGACGAAACGCTGAAAGCATAATGTTCTACAATGGCTGTTAGGGTTATACCTTTGGTCTTCCCACTAATATTTTCTTTTTTTTTTTCTTTTGACTTTTCTTTTTTGGCATTTTCTTGGTGAAGTGTATATTTTGTAATGGGGTGTGAGTCACGGCGATTTTGAAAACTATATTTTTAAGGCCTCCGATGTTGAATGTGGAATCATATTCTTTTAAAAAGTCTGCCATTTCCTTCACGTCCCATAAACAAGAAAGAAGCAGACATACGTTATAAAGAGTCAATGTCCATTTCGTCAACGACCGGAGCCCAACCAATAGGTTTACAAATGGGCTTCCTGTGCCGGCCCAACACGATAAATCTCGGGCCTTTCATGTCGTGGGCCTATATGGTATGAGGCACGATTGTTATTGTGTCGTGTTGGGCCGTGCTGGGCTTCGTTCGTGCTTTAACTTTTAGGCTGTGTTTGTCCAAGCTTGTGCTTTTGGATAAGCACTCGTTGGATAAGTGATTTAATGGGAACACTTGTCCACAGCAACAATGAGTTGCTTAGACTGCGATTGGCTTGGCTTGTGCTTGTGGATAAGCACTTATTGGATAAGTTGCTCAATAGGAGCACTTATCCACGGCAACAATAAATTGCTTATTTGAAGAAAATAGCGTTTGATAAATAGATTTATTTAAGTGCTTATAAAAGTTTAGGGGTAAAATAGATATTACGAAGTATTATTAAAGTTTAGAAATAACATTTATTTAAGTGCCTGTCAAAGTTTAGGAGCAAAATAGGTATTATAAAAATATTACTAAAAACATATTAGGTGTTACTATGTGTAGCCTTCCTGTACAATTTATGGGTAAGCATTTTTAATTTTAAAAAGTGCTTTAATAAGCTATAAGCCGGGGCAAATGCAGCCTTAATATGGCCAAAATCCAGTTGTATCTTGGCGCGTGTTGCACTATATTGTGAGCCATGAATTCAGGCCGACACAATACTATAAAGGTTATTGTGCCGTACTGTGAGCCATGAACCCCAAGATCGATCCAGCCTGGCACTATAATGCCTATCGTGTCGTACCTAAGCATGGACTAAATCATGGCAAGTTGTGTCGGCACCCCGACCCATTTGTACACCTGACCCTATCTGGTTATGACGAGCAAATCTTTGGCAGCTTTTATCCTTAGGTTTTTTAAGGTAAGGGAAATGTACAAGATACAAATGACGTTTTAGTGCTTTAAAAAAGTCTTTTTGTGGTTAGCTCAAACTCTTTAAAACATTTTAAGATTCAGTAAATTTTTTAAGTGAAAATGTTGAAATGCCAAAATTGCCCTTAAGATAATTTTCTAAAATGACAGTTTGACCCCCTATCTCTTTTGCCCTTTTCTTCTTCTCTTCCTATTCGATTTTGGGAACGAGCTCAAGCTTGTTCATCTTCATCTCTTCCTCCTGCTTGACAGATTTGGGAACGTTTGGTTGTTTCTCATCTTCTTCTCTTCCTCCTGCGTGCACGACACTCACAAGAGCTAGGGTTGAGGAATTTCGTCTTGCTGCGATTTGAGAACGAGCTCAATCTTCAAATCGATTGGATGTTTCTCATCTTCTTCTCTTTCTACTGCGATTTTGGGAACGAGTTCAAGCTGGCTCATCTTCTTCTCTTGCTCCTGCGCGCACGACACTCACAAGAGGGTTGAGCGTTTTCTTCTTGCTGCGTTTTGGGAACTTAGGGTTTTTGTTAATTTTCCCATTTGCTTCCTAATCGAACCAGCTTATAAAGAAATAAAGCTCATAAAGGAACAAGCCTGGAACTGTAATGGGAAACAATTTAAAGACAAAAATTTCAAAGGAACAATTCCCTACTAATTTGTTATTTTTTATCATACACTGTTAAACCAGAAATTAGAACTTCTATTACCTCCAATAAGTTGGGAAGAATCTGCGGAAGTAAATGTGTTATCTTCTTCTGAAGCAATTTCCAGCTAAAGTGTTCGGTTACCTCCAATAAGTTCTGAAGCAATTCCCAGCTAAGTTGTTATTTTTTTATAACAAGTTGGTATAAACGAGCACAATTTGTGATTGATTATAACAAGTTGTGATTGATTATAACAAGTTCTGAAACAATTCCTAGCTAATTTATTATTTTTTATAACAAATTATAAACAAACACAAGTTGAAATGCTCTCTTATAGAACGAGCCTGCATAGGGCAAGGATTCTGCTAAATCTAATGTAAGAAAAACAGAAAAATATTGAACTTCAATTTTTATTTTTTTTAAATCATCATACTTTAATATTAATCCTTACTCTCAATTTCATGGAAATAGAATTCTAGATCCAGCAAAGTTCTTGAACAAATCCAGATCCTCCTGTATACATATATTAGATTTGGACAGGCCTTGGTTCCATCCATTTACATCTCTATCAAAACCATTAAATAAAAACATCTAAAAGAAGTAAATTTGGCACTTTTTCAATTCATTTCCAGCCCCAACCAGAAAAATTACATGAGAGCTTTTCAAAGATACATTGTTTATACGAAAATCCTTTATAAAGCAATATGCTTCAATCAAAAGATCTTTCGAATTACAAATGATCTGCTGCTGGGATCTGTTTGTACAAATCGCAGCATGAAAACCTTGGTATGGGAGTTGCTTGAGCTCGTTCCCAAAATCGCAGTAGGAAGTGAAGAAGAAACAACCAATCGATTTGAACAAGACGAAAACCCTCAACCTTGTGAGTATCGTGAGTGCAGGAGGAAGAGAAGAAGATGAACAGGTTTGAGCTCGTTCCCAAAATCGAGTAGGAAGAGAAGAAGATGAACAGGTTTGCAATTTCAAAAAATTATCTTAAGGGCAATTTTGACATTTCAGTATTTTCACTGACAAAATTCACTGAATCTTAAAAATTTTTAAAGAGTTTGAACTAAGAACAAAAAACTTTTCAAAGCACTAAAACGTCATTTGTATCTTGTGCATTTCCCTTACCTTAAAAAACCCTTTATCCTTTTACCCCAAATACTAGGCACTTTCAAAACATTATGGGACAGATAGTTAGAATCACTAATTCCTTCTCAGCTGTTGTTTGAAGTTACTTATGTTTAACATCCGGTCAAAAAACTACGTTGATTGAAGGTGTCACTGGGATAAGTGGTAGGGGTGTCAATGGGTCGGGTAGGGCCAGGCCCAGGTGAACCTAATCAAAAGAGAATAGCCTTAACCCATCTAAGGCCCAGTTATGGTTCTAAAAGCCCATGGTTTTTCCAAAGGTTTAGGATCTGACTTTTCATTTAAAACTAGAAGATAGTATTTTGTATATGTTTTTTGTTATCATTCAATTAGTTTGTTTCCTTAAAACTGAAAAGAAAATATAATATAGAAAATGAAAAAATCTCTCACATTAGTCTAAGACTATATTAGATTGTAACCACATATATATATATATATATATATAGAGTAGGGCCGAGCTTTATCTAATTGTGGCTTAAAATTGAGCTCAGGTTCAACCTAAGTTTGAAAACATAATCCAACCGTCCAATGGTTACTTCTGATTGAACGGGCCACGTGTCGACCTGCATCCTTTATCTAGCAATGAATCAGGTTAGTATGAAAAACGGCTTGATATTGCTCGAGCTGAATCATGTTGAAAAATAATTTTATACTCTGTACAGGGTATTTGTCATATATACAGACACCATTCAAAGCAAGGCATGTTCGTTTAGATGTGAGCGTCACCTGTTATGCATACATAGTATTGAAATGTCCTATGCATACCGGGGTCAATAAGCCGGGCCTGGGCCTGACCATACTCGGTCCCAACCCAGTTCTACCATGAAAAATAGGCCCTAGACCACCGAAGGCCCGCTCATGATCCTATCTTTGGAGCCCAAGCCCGGTCCTATGGTTATTGATAGAGTTAGGGTCAGGCTCGAGCCTCTGGCCGACCCTATAATTTAAAACTGCAAAATTCATGAACATATACTTGTAATAAACCAAGGCCATATCAATGTTTTACAAGATTTGCATGTGTAGACCGTAGAAGAAAAAAGAAAGCTAACTTATAACACGTTAACAATGGTGCATATGTCAGGGTAACTGAAAAAAAGAAGGAAAAAAGAATGATTTTATTAGATTAAGGGTTTCTTATTTAATAGAACAAGGTGGGTTTCTTATTAATAGAACAAGGTGATATGGCTGGGTTTGATCGAGCTTGAATAGATAGACCCAAGCCCGACCCCAAAATATAGTATGGGCTTAGAAAAGATTCCAAACCTAACCCAATCCCTAAAAACATAAGTTCAATCTGTCCAAAGTTGCTTAAAACAGAGCGGGCATGCGCTAACTCGCGCAAGTTGACACCCTTATTCATGCTAAATAGTGTCAGGATACATAACAAATATCCCGGGGCATAAAAAGAAATTCCGGTAAAATATAGCAAAACTCTTTATAGTACCAATCCTTTTTGGATCTCCCCCTGGCAATGTTTCTTCACACTCGTCCTTTTCGAGCCTGTATCATTTTGGCATTTTATAGTAGAATCTTATCGTTATCTTGGCCATCCTCAGTCATAAAGTTGTTCTTCTTGTGCCTTACTAAGATCAGACATTTCGCCTGGCAATGTTTTCATAGTAAGATCCAAAAAAGAGATCTCCTTAGAAGACAAGTTATTTGTATAAGCAAATTCTCCTAAAGTTGGGACTGGCTTCTCATCATCTATCCTGACCGTGGCTCAGATGGTTTGGTGTTCTCCTCTTTTCTCTTGAAATCGATTCGATCAAATGCCTTACATCCAATGTTTTAAAACCCAGTTCGGTCTGACTGGTTCAACTAGTGCAACCGATATCCAGTTGTATAACCGAGTATGGTGGGCTTTTAACTCGCTATGTATTGAAAACCGATGAAACCTAGTGATTTAATCGGTTTAATTAGTGAACTGGTAGGTAATTAAGACAAATTTTACAAATTGGTTAGTTTGATTTGTGATGATTTGAATTATTGATATATTTTTAAATTTATTTTTTTAGTATTTTATTTAAATATCCTTATATGGCGAATAATTTTTATTCGACATTATATTTTAATATATTATAATAACAAATTCTTTATTCAACTAGGATTGGTTATTTCTTGTTCTTTCTATCATACTATTACATTTCCATTATTGTAAATTTATAGTACATGTAACATCAATTCAATAAGTTGATCCAAGTTGTCCCACCAACCGGTTTGATCCAACCCACTCTTTTTACCGGGTTAATGCCCGAGTCAGATTTTAAAACATTGCTTTCGCCCATTGGTTGGAACATGTGGTTGGTTGGTCCCCAGATGTGAAACCGGAAGGGTTTGATTCTAGTGCCAATATGACCTATCAACCCGGTGGTTTAACCAAGTGATCCAGATATTTGAAAAAAAATAATTTGCTTTAACCCGAGTTGATAATGTACTCGAACCGGGTGAAGCTACCCGGGTGGAAAGCTACACGCAATATGGAATTTTAAATGGGATTTTGACGTCATCATCACCAACCGGAGTCTGACCCACTTAAGGGAACATCTGACTTTGTGGCCTCCTCCAATAATAAATATGCGTTGCAATAGTTCCAAGAAATCACGAATTTACATTAAAGTTTTAATGTGCCACGTCGCCCGCGGGATCCATCCTCGTTACACAATAAGTAATAACGCCACCTTCTTTTAACATATTTACGAAAGCCCACATACGGCTTACGGCCATCCGCACCTTTACCGTCGTAAAATAACGGAGTTGATTTTGCCAAGGCAAAGCTTAAGAATTTTTTTTCTTTGGTAAAAGGCAAAGCTTAAGGTGATCAAAGTCAAAATGCATTTTTTGGTAAAAAAAAGGAAAAGGATCCGGATCCTCTCAAGTTACAATCACCTGTTTAGTTTATTTGAAACCAATTAGAATATGACACATGGCATAAAGATTCAATTAAAGTATATTTAAAATTTTCAAGCACAAAATTTGAAAGCAAGATCACTCTTTTTTTTTTTTTTTTTTTTATTCTTTTGGTAAGAAAAACTGAATTAAAGTAACTAACAAGTAAAATACGGGCATTGGACCTGCCTAAGTATTCGAATTTGAGTACATGAGCAAGAAAGAAAGGGGGTTTAGGTTCTGTTTGGCGTAGCTTCTCACAGAAGGAAGGGCTTCTTTGGAAAGCCTCTCCTAAGAAGAGCTTCGTAAAACTACTTCTAAAGACAAGATAGCGTTTGGTAATGGAAGTGCTTTAATTACATTGAAAGTATTTGGCATTAAAAGTTTAAAAGCACTTTTCCTATAAAAATAATATACTTTTACATTTATACCCTTTTTTACTGTCTTAAGTATAATTTTTCATCATTACCTCTTAGATATTGCTCTATTCGTTTTTATAATATCAAGATTATAGAACAAAAAAAAAATTATTTTATAAAATGAAAAAATCTGATTATTTCTTAGCCTTATTTAAGGGAAAGAAGTACAAACATTCAAAAGATAAAAATAATACATCCATAGCAAATTCACTGAGATGAGCTCTTTATTGCAGCTGATATTCCATCACGTATAATTCTCATCTCTCTTTGCGCAAATGATGATCCACTGTTCCAACAAGAACATCTTTATTTCTAGCAAACAATTAAAATAATTTAAGATACAATTATATTAATAAAATAAAAATTATTAAATGCTCGTATTATATGTGCTTTATAAGAATTAGGTGTCAACAGGTCGGGTTTGGAACAGGTACAGCAAGTCCCAAAACTGAATCTATTATATGGGACGGTTCCGGGTCTTGTTGGTCTCGGGTTTGAGACTATCACCCTTATACCTATAGCACAATGCCTCCAAGTTAAGCTTGACTTCACATTGCGACATGAAAAAATTGATCCAGAATAAATAACCACAAACCAAATGAAATGGCCTATCGACAAAACCATCCTTGCTTTTCCCATACAACATACCCACAAAACTACAAAATCTCCAATATGTTAGATGAATCCCAAATGTAATAGCCACCTTTCATTATAATTAGAGGCAATCATGGTGTAAGGGATCGGAAGGGGACGATCTCCGAGTCAGTTCCGATCCTAAATAAACCCAAAAAAAAGTGGATCGTTCGATCCTGGTCCGGATCGGACGATCCATAAATTTTATTTATTTTTTTAAATTAAAAGAGGTCGTTCGTCTCGGCCGATCCCGAGCCGGGAACCGAGTTTAAACACTATGGAGGCTTTAAACACTAATGAGAGAAAACTAATCCTACTCCATGACAGGTTTAGATTCTGGAGCAATTATTTTGGCTCATAAATGTTCAGCATCCAAATTGTAACCCAAATATGATATAAAAGTCATGAAATTTCAACAGTAAGGACAAAACAGAATTCCCTTTAATACAAAAGCAGAATAAGAAGAATGATAAATAAGCTAAAATGCTTAGTAATCAACCCATCTAAATTCATACAATTGCAAAGAAGAAGAATAACATGTTTTCTACAAGTGTTCCAAACTATTGCAAAGAAGAAGAAAGCTAGACATGGGGTATTTGCAATGAAACTAATTGGATTTGCTTTTCACAGAAAATCGGTTGCAGACCAATCATCGCATCTTATGTCTTGCCTAAAGCTCCTAATGCCCATTCTCTCCAATCTTGAGAAGGGGGTGTGAGAAACTACCTGTGGGCAAAGTCGGGCAAGGAACCTACTTTACATACTCTTATATATAACTGGTAAAAAAGATAATGAGAGATTATTTAAGCGCCATGGTGTTGGTCATCAGTATATCCAAGGATAACATGTTTTCCACCTATCAATTTTGGCTGCCCTTATTACTTTGTCATTTGCCTTAGCAGGAATGGAGCATTTTTATGGCCAAAGTGATTAACTAGATTCAGAGCAGGCACCAAATATTGTGAGGAAGCAATGTTGACTATTATGACTTGATCTATTAACAGAAGCGCACTGTATATTAGAGTGGGGGTGTAACTTGGTTCGGTTCGATCTGGTTCAGGTTAGTACAAATTAATGATTTAGACTAATTGACAAGAGCAGTTAATACAGAAAAAGAAATTGTAATTAGAGTGGGGGTGTAACTCGGTTCGGTTCGATTTGGTTCAAGTTAGTACAAATTAATGAATTAGACTAATTGACAAGGGCAGTTAATATAGAAAGAAATTATGTACTTAACAGCAACCTTAGTCAACAAATTATAATAAAATAATTACCATCTATTATACCGGGTTTCGGTTTGGTTTAGAAGAATGTGTATATATATATATATATATATGTCAGGTTTCGGTTCGGTTCGATTTAACAGTACTATAAACCCAAAACCGAACCACTTTGATTCAGTTTCGTATTTTCAAAACCAAAACCGAACCAAACCTTTAGAAACCCAACCTAAACCGACCCAAAATTGGTTTGAGTCGGTTCGGTTTCAGTTTTAACAGATCCAAGTAGCACCCCTATATTAGAGCTATGCCAAACAAATTGATGGCATTCTAGTCCCCAAAAAAACTTGGCATGAATCCTATAACAGATGATGAATTTAACAGCTTCTCTTCAAAACCAGCAAGTCTAGAGCAACTTTGCTTAGTAAAACAAGTGGTGTACGACAAGCCATCATAAAGACGTTGAGTTTTAAACAGACAACTATGATCTCAACGGAGCAACGTCATACTAATTTCTCTACCGATCTCCTATGACACAAGTTATAGCCAAAGTTGAATAGTTTTACAATCTCACGAGAATTTAAAGAATTTGATTATACATGAATTTAAATGGAAATAGAAAGTTCAGTTGTTCAATATATCCTTAAAAAAAACCAAAATCTCAGCAAGCCATGGTCACAAAATGCCGGCTCCAAAACGGAAGAAACTATAAATCAATCAATGGTCACAAAATTCAACAGCAAGCCATATCAAAACAAAACAACTAAAAGCCATTGACACAACTCAGAGAAACACTACAAAACACACCGATTCAAACAAAACAGTCTTAGGATCCTCAAAAAATCACCAAACATTACAGTAAAAAATCAAAACTCTTTGTTCAGATCCACCCACCTATATTCTAATCAAAGCCAACAGATCTGAAGCATTTCAAATGGAGACCGACTCAATAATCAGCTAAACTGGGGAAAAAAAGCAACTTTAAATTAGAAACCACGGAGAAGAAAATCTTATACGAATCGAATAGAAAGGAAGAATTGTACCTTCGGCTTTGCTGATGGTCTGTTGCTCCAAAAACATAAAATTTGCAGAGAAAAAACTAATGTCACGAGTAAAGTTGTTTGGGAGAAGAATTTATAATGCAAAAAGAAGAATTGTTTATAATTGAATATCCCGATTCTCAAGCATAATCTTACTTATTTAATATAACGTTTTATCTAAAACTGTCGTCGTTGTTGTTGAAATGGATTCAATATTTTCATCCAACTTCCTGCTTAATATGGGGATATGGATAAAGATACAAGTAATTATAAAACTATCAGGGGGTAAATTTGTATTTATAAAATATCACTTGAGTGATCTTGACTTCCCGCAAACGCAATTTTAAGAAGCCGGTTTCCCCAACTTTTCTAAAACTAACTTTCCAAAGAAGCCCTTATGCTTAAAGGACTTATAAAAGATGCCACCAAACACCCAAGTATTGGGTAAGAAGCCCTTTTAGGTCTAGGAATGGCTTCTTGATCCTTAGGAAGTTGCGTCAAACGGACCTTAGCCACCCAAACACATGAAGAACAATCAATGTCATGATTGCAAGACAGTCAGCAACTTAGTTTCCTTCTCTATAAGTGTGGAGAAATAAAATGTCTTCGAATTGATCAAGTAGCGTAAGCGTGCATTTTAACAGCTTCCCACAGGAACGACTTCAACGATCTCATGAGTTCATTTTATGATTAATAGTGAATCTCCTTCAATAATCAGTTTTTTGATACCATAGTGAAGTGCTAATAAAACTCCATATTAGGCAGTCGCTTCAGCAAGTATAAATGTAGTAGTGTTAATCTCCAGAGCAACAACACTAATGAATCTTCCAAGGCCATCACGATAGATTGCCCCGGTACCCGCTGGGCCAACGTTGTTACGTGCAGCGCCATCGAATTCATTTTGTAGTATTCCTCATGCAGGATTTTCCAAGTAACGAATAAGATCTTCTTATCATTTTCTTCTCCCCTCATCAAATTTTGGTGTGAGCATCAGCCATTGTGAGTCCTATAAGAGACCAAAAAGGACAGTAACTGATCTAGATATGAAAGGCATCTTGGCTTGAAAATAAGTGTGTTTCGTGAAAGTCAAATAGTCCATATAAAATTAACAATTGTAGCAGAAAAATCAATAATGTAAAATGGAAAGGTATTACCAGATTTCTTGAAGGCAAGTTTAAACATGTTGATCAAGGAGCTTGGCAGTAGCAGCGAACCAAACTGCCCTTGCAAAAAGGCACTCGAGGACAAAATCATTCATCACTAACAATGATGTGATATTTTTATCTCAGGTGTGGTATTCTAATTGGTTTTAAATCGGTGATTGTAACTTGAGAGGACCCTGATCCAAAAGAAAAAAGTTTAGCTTAATCTTAAACAATGTCTTGGCAAAATCCTCACCCTGAAAAAAGACTTTGAAAATCATCAAATCTTTGGCCTTACTTGGGTGGTTGGTGACATTTTTGAAAGTTGCTTTGGATGGAAACACCTCTCCAGGAAGCTTATTTCGGTGAAACAAGAGTAGGAGTGTTTTTGAAAATTATGTTTTTGGGAAGGAGTTAGTTATGTTCTAAATTTAAGTAAAACTATTAAAATAACAAAACAATCCTTGCATTTTATTTACATATTCTTTAAAATTACAAATATATTTATATAACTTAAAAATATGTTTAAAAACATCTTTTTATATAATTTTTCTCACCAAATTCAATTTTTTTTATCAAAGATCTTTTTCACAAAGTCCTCTATTTGTAAGAAACTACACCAGACGAGGCCATTATTTTCCTTCATGGCTTCACCAATCACCTTCAGCTTTTAAGCTTAAAAAATAAAACAAAAAAGAAAAACAAACAAAGCGTAAACTTAGCAAATCTTTTTGGGTTTAATAAGGTGGGACAAATATTAGGTAGTATGTAAGCTTCATGACTTCACGTGACTCCTTAAAGGCACGTGACAATTGGAGCCATCCATATCTTTTGAGATATATTGCTTTCCAAGTTTAATAGGCATGTCCTCTTCTCTGACTGCTGTCTTGCACGTAAAACGGATTCCTTTCCTTATACTACGGAAGCTGCTACTACTACTATTACGTCAAGGGATTTAAACGTTTCATGGAATGTATCATGTGACGCGTCAACATCGTTTGGATACCAAAATTTCTCTAGGAGCCTAAACATATAACGACACGCTAACGGTGCATCAGTTACGGTTTGAACCATAGTTTGAAAATATTGCCATTTTGAACCATTGATAACGGCATTATACCATTTAGGGTTTCATATTTCGTTACTTGTTTTATAAGTAATTTTGTTCTCTCTTAAATAAAGTTGTTTGTTTTATATCAAGAAAATGATTTTTTTTTTTTTTGTTAAGGAGCGAAGAAAAAACGATTGCGAAGATGAAAGAAACGAAATTTTTTTTTTTGAGAAACTAAAAGAAGCGAAAAAGTAAAAATAATTTTCAAACTGAATTTAGTCTTATAGAGAGGAAGAGGGATGCTAGTAAGTAATACAATAAAAAATTCATACAATGTTAGAAAGTTGGTTCGGAAAGTAAAATGCTAGTGAGTAATATGTTGGAAACTAAAATATAATTTTTCAGAAAGTTGTTTGGATGTAAGATAGAAAATCTTGATTTTGATGCTTTATTTATAAGAATGAATGAGAAAAGTTTTTTATCTTCCCATTTTACCCTTCATTGTATCCGTATAAGAATAAAGAAACTTTGGTGATAAATGGTAAGAGAAAATTTTATTTTTCGTTTTCACAAATTCTTTTCTTTTTTATTGGAAACTAAAAGAGCAATTTTTTATGTACTCAAAGGAATTTGACTGAAACATTTTATGTGAGACTCACACTTTCCAAATGTCCAAGTAACTATATTATGCAAAACAAATCATTTTTCCTTTATATTCTAACTTTCTAAATGGAGCCCAAGTGATATTCTATTTTATCTCATATTTTTCAAGTGTATAATTTTTTTTTTTTTTTTTTTTTTAATTTTGACAAAATTTAGGATTTGAGATAAATCTAAAGATGTATCACGGATCATCTGCATCGATAATCGTCCACCAGTACATGCACCAACCACAGTGATTGGCCAATTCTTCTTAAAAAAAAATAACCCTTAAATGTTTTTTTTAAAGGAATGCATCAATCACATTCTCGATACATACACCAATGAACGATTGTCGATGGAGACGATCTCCACCCTTATAATTTGTCTGATAAAACTGATTTTTTGGATTAAATTATCTTAAAGTAAGACCCCTTAAGAGTGGTGCTTAAAGGGTTCTTAAGTCCCAAACCCAAGATGTGTTCCCTTTATTTTTATAGCAATGATATATTTCTTCTCCCAATGCATAACAAATATTCTATTTACTGATGGATTAATTAAAGTAAAAAAGCAAAAAAATAAAAAAAAAAAGGACAAAAAGGGGTTCAGTATTATTATCACAAAGCTAATATTTTCTCTTTCACTTGATATATTACATATAATTGTTGATATATGAGAAGAATTCTGCTTTAGTAATTGAAATTGAGCGAAGAATCAGACTAAAACTACATTAATTCTCTTACTTAATATGTCATTTATTGTCTGATCCTTTACCTAACTTCCTCTTCTAGGACAAAGAGGCAAGAACAATTCATCTCATCTCCAAGGCTATTTTGGTCACACATCCAACAATTTATATAGTTAGTCTCGTAGACTTATAGTAATAGTATAGCATAGTATCCGTTGCAGACAGAGTGGCACTTCCGTAATATTGGCAGACCCGCGACCCCGAAAGAAAGGATCAACTCATCCCTTTCTTTTGCACCTTTTTTCTACTTTTGTTTACAATTTGTACCCGTTGATAACGCACTCTCTCTCTTCCCGTAATCTCTCTTTCAGTCTTCCCTCAGTACACTTCCGATGCTTCGCTTTTGCGAAATCCAGAGATCTTTAGGGCTTTTTTCTTTCGCCGAGATGGTCAAGATCGTCTCTCCGATTAATACTTCTTCTTCCAAAAGACAGAGATTTCTAGGCTTTATCTCGCCGGAAAACTGAGTCACTCGGTACTGTTCTAGTAAAGTTTTTTCGGGAACAATGGCATCGGCGGTCGGAAAACACTCCGGCGACAATGGAAGCTCGGATGATGATTCTATATCGCATGATCTTACTGCGAAAGTACCGGTTATCGGTCTCAAAATATACATCGTTGTCGTAATCTGCGTTTGTTGTTTCATCGTGGCCGTTATTTCGATTCTTCTGTGTTTACGTTCGAATCGGAACTCGAGAAAGCGTCGAATGCGTGTAAAGCACGCCTCAGGTTTAATCCCGATGGTTTCTAAGGACATTTCCGAGATGAAAGACTCGGATCGCATGGAAAAAGGTAAGATCGATGATACGGAGGAAAAGAAGGAGAAAGGATTTGGTGATGCGGATACAGATAGGTTGATCGGAAAAAAGAGCTCGGAGAGTAATTTGTCCGGTGGAAGTCAGAGCTCATCGTCGGCGATGTCGGTGGACGTTCAGAATATCGGGTGGGGACGGTGGTATGCTTTGAAAGAGCTGGAGGTTGCGACCGGTGGATTTTCTGATGAGAATGTGATCGGAGAAGGTGGTTATGGAATCGTTTACAGAGGAGTATTGGCGGATTGTTCAGTAGTTGCGGTGAAGAATCTTCTGAATAACAAGTGAGTATAACCAAAAAAAAAAATCAAAAGGGAAAGAATCGAATTTTTGTATACCGGGTGCACGATAGATCCGAGCTGATTTATTTATTTATTTTAAATTTCATTTTATTATTTTATTGTTACTACAGAATCTTAAATTGTTCAATGGAATAAAGAATTTCTTTTAGCCGTAGAAGTTAAATTGTTCACCTGCTTGTGATGGAGTTCACTGCGTAAGTTAGATCTGGACGGCACTGTTTATGTTCTTAACTGTAAGTCTCTCTTTAAAAAAAAAAAAAAAAACCGATTCTACTAGAGCACGTTAATAACTAGGGTAAATCTCTCATAAAAAAAAACAAAAAAACCTGTAAGTCTCTCTTTAAGAACTAGGGTAAAGTAAAACGGAAACTTTGAATATTGATTCTACTAGAGCACGTTAATGCTGGTTTTAACGTTCATCATCTTATAAATATTTTTTAATCTCTCTCTTTCTCTCTCTCTCTCTCTCTCTCTCAAGCTTATGGAGTTAATCTTTAATCTTGGAATGTAAGTTAAATTCATTTGACTTGTTTCGAATGGGAATTAGGTTATTTGGAAAATGCTGACAAACCTTCTAATAATTTTATGCTTTGAAGAATTTTACAGGGTTTGGAAAATCTCGATTTTAATGAACTCATATGGAATCAGGAACAATGTTGATTAAACTAACTTTAGTACGAATATTTAACAAGGACTGCATCATTACATATTTTAACTTTAACCAAGTATGAGGAATAGTTTCTATTATTTTGTGAAAAGAACATGATAAGCTCTGGTCAACCATGTTTCATGTCTCAATTTTGGAATGCTTGAGTCACATTCTTCTTTGTGAAACATGTCTGAATCGCATGTCATACTTTATTAATGTATCTTCTGGATTTTGTGGTAGTATGAGATATGGTTAGTGCAGTTCCTTGTAGATTGAACTATTTTTTCTTCTACCTTGAAAATGTCTAGACATTATTCAGTATCCACTAGTGTTTCTTTTTAGGGGTCAGGCAGAGAAGGAGTTCAAGGTGGAAGTTGAAGCCATTGGAAAAGTAAGGCATAAAAACCTGGTGGGCCTTATCGGGTATTGCGCGGAAGGAGCTCAAAGGTTTTCCTTGCTTCTTCTGTATCTGCTGTCATTTTCTCTGCATGAAAAATGAAAATGGATGTTCTATTTTCCTCTTCTGAGATGTCTGTGGGAATTTTTGCTGGTCTTTCAGGATGCTCGTCTATGAATACATTGATAACGGCAATTTGGAGCAATGGTTGCACGGTGATGTAGGGCCTGTCAGTCCTTTGACATGGGATGTTCGGATGAAGATTGCCATAGGGACAGCAAA
>JAUPMG010281030.1:0-18405 GCA_031762675.1 Pachysandra terminalis | reverse complement strand
CATCTAGGAAGCAATAATATGCATGACCAGCTACCCTCTCTAATATTTGGTCAATAAATGGTAGCGGGAAATGGTCTTTCTTGGTTGCAGCATTAAGCTTCCTATAGTCTATACACATCCTCCAACCGGTAACTAAACAAGTTGGGATCATCTCATTTTCAGCTTTTTAACCACAGTTATTCCAGACTTTTTAGGAACCACCTGAGTTGGGCTAACCCATTTACTGTCAGAAATGTGGTATATGATACCCGCATCTAACAACTTTATCACTTCATTTTTTACTACTTCTTTCATTGTAGGGTTAGGCCTACGTTGGGGTTCTCTGGAAGTTTTATAATCATCCTTTAGGTATATTTTGTGTGTGCAAATCAATGGATTGATGCCCTTGATGTCAGCTATGTTCCAACATATGGCTGATTTGTGGTCTCTTAAAATAGTTAATAACATACCTTGATGTTCTTCATTCAGTGCATCCGAAATAACTATACAGAAGGTCTCACCTGGGCCTAGAAATGCATACTTAAAACCACTTGGTAGCGGTTTAAGTTCCAAATTTGGTTTTTCTTCGCATGAGGGCACGATCTTCTTCTAACTTTTTGGCAACTCCTCAAAGCGAGGTTTTCATCCTTCATTGGCTGCCATCACTTGTTCTTCTCTCAACACCTATGATGAATCCAACAAAGAATATATTTCAGAATCATGTTCTAAATCATGTGAATTAGTACTAGTAGTAAGAAGAGTTTCTAAGGGATCGAAAAACAATTTTTATCAAACTCTTCTTGAACCACTGTCTCGATTAGGTTTACATATTCACACTCCTCATCCTCCCATTGGTGTTTCATCACATTGAATCTGTTGAGCTCAACAGTCATGAAGCCAAAATGATCTTCATCCTTCCGTTCCTGCAATTGATTAAAGCATTAGCTGTAGCAAGGAAAAGGTCTACCAAAAATGATAGGAATATTAGCACTAGGATTTAAGACAGGCTCAATATCCAAAATAATGAAATCAACTGGATAATAAAAATTTCAACTTTTACAAGTACATCCTCAACTACTCCCATTGGTATTTACTGATCGGTCAGCTAATTGTAAAGCTACTGACGTGGGTCTCAATTCACCAAGTCCCAATTGTTGATACACAGTAAAAGGGAGTAAATTAACACTTGCCCCAAGATCAAGCAATGCACGCTCAATCGTGTAATCTCCAATGGTACAAGAGATCGTAAGACAACCCGGATCCTTGTACTTTGGTGGGACCTTATGTTGGATGATTGCACTTACCTGTTCCGCTAGGAATGCAATCTTCTTTAAATGATGCTTCCTCTTCACAGTGCACAAATCCTTGATTACCTTGGCATAGGTAGGCATCTGCTTAATGATATTCAATAAAGGATAGTTAATCCTAACCTGATGCAAATGCTCCAAAATTTCTTTTGTAACATCCAAATTTAGGTAACTTTAAGGCCTGTGAATGGTGTTAGGATGGGACATTTCTCCTTCTCCTCAGTCATAGATGGCTCGCCCTCATCTTCTTCTTTCTATTTCTCAGCTAAGGTCTCCTTAGATTTCTCAATTACTTTAGGAGTAACTTTTTCAATTTCCTTACCACTCATCAGCGTGGTAACAGCTTTAACTTCCTAATGCTTATCATTCGGACCCACTTTCAAATTTTAAATATTGGGATTGGGTTGAGTTTGGGAAGGTAGTTTCCCTTTCTCAGGTCCACTCAAAGCATTAGTAAGCCTAGCTAGATGATTCTTGGTCTCTCTCACTTCCTCATCCATCCTAGTAAACATAGACTCAAACTTTTGATTTTGTTCACTCTGTTTTTGCATGAAAGTGCCAAAAACATCCTCCAAGGAAGGTCTAAATGATGATGATGGATAAATATTCCTTGGAAGAGGGGGATTATGCACATTGTCACTCTTATAGCTCAAATATGGGTGATTCCTCATATTTGGATTATAAGTGTTCGAATATGCTGAATTATTTGGCCGATATTGATTAAATGCCAATACTTGCTCTTCCGGCATATTTAGAAGCTGTGAAATTGATGTGCCAATTATTTGTGGCATAGTCTATCTCATGGCAGATTTTACATGCTTCAATTGGTTCTTCTCTAAAAACAGCACTAACACATTTTGTTCCCTTCATCTTGAGTGCCTCTATTTCCTTAGTCAAAAGACTAATCTTGGAACTTATGTTGTCCTCTTCCTTCAACTTAAAGACACTTTCACCAGAAGCGGTAGTGTTGGTCCTGGTTCGGTTTGTAAAGTCTATAGGGCTAGGTCCAGTCCAAGAGTTAGAGTTTTCAACAATCTCATCCAAATAGTTTATGGCATCTTCGGGTTTTTTCTATTAGAACCCTCCTCCATAGGAAAGTTGGACGAATTGTCTGTCCCTAGGTGTAAGTCCTTCATAGAAATAGCTGACCAACCTCCAATTTTCATATCCATGAGTTGGACAGAAATTGAAGAGGTCCTTATACCTTTTCTAAGCTTGGAATAAGGTCTCATTTTCTCCTTAGACAAAACTAAATATCCTTCTTTTTACTTGTTGGACTTTATGAGAAGGGAAATATTTTTTATTGAATTCACGAACCATCTCACCCCAATTACCTATAGACCTACGTTTCAAGGTATATAACCAAGCTTTAGCCCTGTCTTTAAAAGAAAATGGGAAAAATCTCAACATAGCAGTCTATAATACATTTTGTGCACAGTAACTACTAATGACCTCCTCAAAGGCTCTAGCATTGACATAGGGGTTCTCATTGTCCAAACCCCTAAAATCAGGAAGTATTGCTAAAAGCCCTTGCTTAAGATACACATGAGGTGCATTAGGTGAAAACATGATGCAAGAAGGAATGGAACTTTGAGTAGGGTGCAACAAATCGTACATAGTTCTCCTGTGTTCAACAGGATTATTTAGTACTTCGTCACCCATTGAAGACGATAGATGTGAAGGTGCAGGTGTATCAAAAAGGTTACCATAATAAATATAAAATAAAAAATAAAAACAGAATTAAGGTAGAATGGAACGAAGTTACCAATAGAGCGAATTTTACCGGCTATGTTTTGTTCCACAAAATTGCCTTTGAATATGCCGCAGCTCCCCAACAACAACGCCAAAATTTGCTTGCTCACTCCCAATTGCAGGTGTTCGAAGAAATATAATACTCGGTGAGTCCGAGGTCGAACCACAGAGAGCACGGATACTCAAGACAAAAGAGGGTTAAAGAACAATTATAATGGTGGAAAAATTATTGGTTTTATTCTAAAAGGAATAATTACAGGATCAATGATAAATAAAAGGATTAAATTTGAGGGTGAGAATGCTCAAGCATCGGTGTTGTTCCTTAAACCGATATGAAATTCATTGTAACTCTGATAAAATTTCATATGCTTGATTACTATGAAAACCTTTGATTTGGTTGAACTAAAATAATTTAGGAACAGATCGTAACCTCGGTTAACGATATGGCTAGAATAACTTTTAGAAAAACCCATTCAATTTAATTATAGAATTCTATTAGAAACCATGAGAAATTCCTCTTAATAATGAGAAAAACTTGATTTAACACATAAAAAGTATGGAAGAACTCATACACAAGAAATCATAATAAATAAAAAATCAAACATAATATCATTAAAATTCATGAAGAATTATAATAAATATTCATACCAATACAAGGGAACATAACCCATAGCCTTTGCAAAGAATTAAGCTGCCATGGAAGAAGAAGAAAAAAAAAACGTGTAGAAAAAGAGAAAACGTTCAGAAGGAGGATGCTCATGGAGAACTGGTCCTCCTCATTTATACAGTTCACGAACCAAACTCCTTCCCTAAAACTGATGCTCTTCCTTCTAATTCCACGCCTGAAACACACACAGGCTTCCAATTCCGGTTGCCTTCTTCTAATTCGTTCTGGTTTTTCCTTCTCAATTCGCCTCTTGCCAATTCCACTCCTTGCTTCCCAATTCAACTTCTCCTCAAACACACGATCACTAACAACACCTTCCTTCTTGATCGCCCCATCCATTTCGATTTTGGCTTCTTTCTCACGGTGCTGGTTTCCTCCTAATTAGAAGAGAATGCCAATTCGAATCTTTCTTTCCAAAACGAGTTAGACCGTCGGTTCATGACGGCTTGACAAGTTGGGCTGAACCGGCTTGGTTGGCTGATCTGGGTCAGCGGCCTTGGTCGGTTGGGTCGGCTTCATTCTTCTTTCCTTCTGATTTTATTTCTTTTAAGCTTGATCCGACCCGATCTTGGTCTGAATTCTCTCGACCAGAGTTTGTCTCCAAAACTGTCTCTGCGCCAATAATTTAAGTGTAAATGAGACATTTAAAATAGAATGCAATGGTGAGGAAGAATTGGCAAATTCTACATATAATGAAGAGTTTAATATAAGGAACTGTCGGATAAGTGATGTAACTAAGGGTTTAATATGTAATAATTCATGACTTATCACACTTAACCCAAACCCGCCTGTTTAATAAACGGGTTGAAATAATCAAATCCACACCCAACCCGCTTTAACCCATTTGACCCGTTTAATTTACTAATTTTTTTATTATTTATTTTTAAATACCTCATCTAATGTCTTATATAATAAACCTGATTACAAGTTGCAATGATATTGTCATTTAACACTCATTTGTTTTTATAATCTTATTTAATCTCATGTAAACAATAATAATGCAATATATTGTACAATATTCTACTTTACTTCTCTAATGCTCCAGCCTCTAGCACCACGCTCTATCATATAAGAGAGGAAAGGAAGAGGGAAAATGGGAAAGAAAATATTCTATTCCTTACATTATGTATATGTGTGCACATATATATAAATATACGTATATATAGTTTGTATATATTTTTGTAAGGTATATAACTAAGTAAAAGTATAGTATAATAACCCGACGGGTTAGAGGGTCTAACCCAAACCCGACCCGTTTATTTGTGGGTTGAAAATTCTTAACCCAAACCCGATCTGCGAGTTGAAAATTTAAACCCAAACCCGCTAAAACTCGGGCAGGTTGACAGGTCGGGTTGGAAATTGCTAGCTCTAATGTTTCCTTTTATCACACAAGAAAATCTTGGAAGTTCAATATGTGAAGATAGTTTTGATTTAGGTAAAATTCTTTTTGTTAATCGTGCAGATCGAGGTTATGGCTTATCTTTGCCATTCCTCGCTTGTGATTCTGACAAAGAGGGGCAGCTATAGACACCTCAATTTGCACGAAAAATGCTCTTTTGATCTCTCTAGCCTCTAGAGGCTTGAGATCGGCATCTTTTTATCTCTAATATCAATTTCTAATCCCAAATCCATTTGAGCCAAAATTCTCATTGAAATCCCAAAAATATGTGAAATTATCAAAATACCCTCAGTGAACCCCACTGGATTCATCTTCTCTCTTAATATATATTTCTGACATTAGGAATGAATTCTAGGCTGAAAATGACCGTTTTTCCCATTATGTCATTTTGGGTTAAATTTGTGATTGGACGTCAAAAAAAATTTCGGACTTTGGATTTGATCTTTTTGTGCAAAATCCTTCAAATGGATATAATTTGATCAAATTATGAAATTAGTGGTGAGAGGGGTATTTTTAGTATTAATAAATTAATTAAGTGGGTGAGATATTAAAAATAATAATAAATAAGTAATAAAAGCTGGTTAGATTAGGATTATTTTAAGATTTTGAATCAGATTAGGATTATGTTAAAACCTGTATTAGGATTAGGTTAAAACCTAGATTAGGACTAGGTTAAAACCCCTATTATGATTAAGTTTAGATTATTATTACTATTATTATTATTATTATTATTATTAATATAATTTGTTAAAAAAAAAAAGGAAGAGACCCATGAACAGGGTCTTCTTCTTCCTCTTGAACTCTTAGGGCTGCAGAGAAAAGGGGAGAAAGAAGATAAGATTAAGATTAAAAAGAGAAGAGATAATAGAGATGAGAAAGATAGAGATTAGATCAGAGAAGAAGATGAGGATTAGGAGTTGAAATCCAAGGAGAAGAAGGATTCGATTAGAGGACTATAAGAAGGGTTGAGATCAAGGGCAAAGAAGACAGGGGAGAAAAATCTGAAAAATAAGAGAGGAACAAATTATCCGAATTTAAGGTGAGGAAAACCCCAAATTCATCTTCTTCTTTTCTTGGATTGATGGAAACCCCCTTATCAAATTCTCTATAGAAACCCCAACAAAAAACCTACAAAAACCTATCAAAAAAACCCCCAACTGAATCCCTGTTTTACCTTTGATCTAAAACCATCCACTAACCCCTTGTTCTTCATCAAATCCCCATCAAAACCCAAAGCCAAAACCCCTAAATCGAACCCCATATTTCTATTCATTATTTTCATAACCAGAACCCTGTTTCACCTTCTGTTCGTCCAGCCATTAGAGCATCTCCAATCCTTCCCTATAACTTTCCCCAAAATCAAATTTGAGGAAAAAAGGGTGAAAGATGCTCTCCAATCGTCCCCAAACCTCTCCCCAAATTTGGGGAGTCCCTAAGCTTTTCCCCAAATTTTAGGGACCCCCAAAAATCTCCCTAGACCCAACGGTCATATTTTGAGGAAATTGAATATAGGGAAAGGATTGGAGATGGCCCCAAACCCTAAATCTCTCTCCAAACCCCAAATCTTTCCTTAAAAGAGACTCTTAGGATAAAATTGGAATTTTTAAAAAGATTTGAGGAAAAAATATTGGGAAAGGATTGGAGAGCTCTTCCCCAAATATGACTTTTTAATCAAATTTATCCCCAGAATAGAGAAAAGTTTAGGGAAAGGATTGGAGATGATCTTAGAAACCCATCGAAAGCCCTCATCTTCCTCATTCAACCCCTAAAACCCTATTCGTTGTCCCCATTCGAAAACCTCAAATCTTTCATATCCGTCACTCAAATCTCCATAGAAACCCTCTCAAAAGCTTTCAAAAACCTTATCAAATCCTTACAGAAACCCCATTGTTTTTCCCCAAAACCAAAACCCAGTTCGTCCACTTCGTCCCTGCAAAAATAAGGTTCTAAAACCCTTTCTTCAATCCTTGTCTTCCCCAATCCGAACCCAGGAAAATCATATGTTCTTCTTCACAAGTTCCAAACCCATCTCCATTAAACCCCCCTTTAATCCCTCTAAAAACATATCCAAAAAGATTCTTCTAAGTTCGGTTGAAAGTAGCCAAAATTGTATCAACCTCAAGCTCCTCGAAGCCTGAAAAAAAAAAAAAATCAAAACCAAAGAATCAATTCAAGGGCTGCTATAGAGTCGATAACAAGTATGTTTCTGAATTTTTTTTCTTTCTTTTTTCAGAGATCATGAATAGTTTGTCTTTGGTTGCTATCTTGTGAATGGAATTCAAGAATTTTCAATCCCATTGATTATTTGAATGAGATGAATCATGCTTATTATTTATTTATCTTTTGTGCTTAATTTAAAGCATTGGGAATATTTGGATTTCTAGAATTTTTTTAAATCTAAGTTTTTAGGTTACTTTAGTTAGTAGATGTTTGTACTTGTTAGATACTTAGGATTTTTCTTTAGGCTTTTAGGGCTTAATTTCCAAAACTTTTAAGGTTTTTTTTGTTACTTTAGGATTTTAATATAATTTGGTCAAATAGAATTATTCTAGATAACCGATTGAACTAGAAGAGAGTGGGTTTCTAAAACATTCCTACTCTCTTATTAAAGTCAATTTATCTCAAAATAGACTCAAAATATGATTTTAATAATGATTTAATCATTTACACATTAACCCAATGAATGATGACAACTCCAATCAACCCGATCTATCAAGATTTCACCCGACTAAGATATCTCACATCATTGCAGACTAATTCTATTGACTAATATTAAAATTCAAAAGCTGATGTACATCTGTCAAGACATAGCTTATTCGGAGGATTCTGGTCTGAATGTGGCGCACTATCGTTCCACATGGCATGAATCGATGTTCTCTCCAGGCAACTAACACTGGTGAGCCAAACTAGGATGCCGTTCGTCTAACTTCTTCCTCGTAATCACAATCTAATCGAGTGTTTGTACAGTCCAACAAAAGCCGTATATAAAGTTATAAACCCAAAATCTTCTTTCACCCTTTATTTGTCTCTTCCTTTCGTTACATTCTGATTTCTCGAGTTCGTTTTCTTCTCTCACTGATACAAACTTTTCCTATCTCTTACATGTCTACCGAACGAACTCGAAATTAGGGCAAAATCTCATCACAATCCGTGTCTAAAATCTGCAGTGAAGATGTAATTTCACGAGTAGAACGGAAAGATATTCGTATTTATCGAATCTGCAGAAGTTTCACATAGTTTCAACCGATTTCATTGAAATTCACGCATGAAGCATCCGTTCAATCGTACGAAATTAGTGCTCCGGCACTTGCCTCCGGCGATTTCTCAGTCGGCGATCATGGAGCAAATCGGTGGCCGCTTTACGGGTCGATACAAGTGGTTCTCTTTCCGCCCTGGAAAGAACAGGTTAGGCTTTCATGCACACTCTCGGGTTTGATTTCAATTTTATCTGTATTTTTCGTTTCGTATGATGTTTAAATATGTTGATGATTCTATTAATGCTAGTAACTATTTAAGTTAATTTAAATATTTAGGATTACTCTTTAACCAAGTTGAAATCTTCGTTTGACTCTCCAATCAATCAATTGGAGTCCAAAACATTATTAATTTAGGGTTTCGGCAATGCCCTGTTCTCCATTTTTGTGTTGTGTTTTCATCCCCACCATCTGGTTTGGTTTCAATTTTATCTGTTTCTTGTTTTGTTTATTCTTTAATTTTGTTGATGATTCATTTAATGTTAATAACTGTTTTAATTATCACTTTAAGATAATTTTAACTCTTTTAAGGATTACTGGCTCGTAACCAAGTTGAACTCTCTAATCAATCAACTGGACACCAAAATTTTATTAGTTTAGGGTTTTAGGAATGCTGTGTTTTCTTTTTCGTGTGATTGTTTCATCAGCAGTCTCTGGTTTGGTTTCAATTTTATGTGTTCTTGGTTTTGTTTAGGAGCGCGCATTGTCTGTTCTGCTCTGTTCTGGACGGGGAAACAGATATACATGTTGGCTCCAAACACAGATGTGTACAGCTGTTTTACTATCTGAATCCGAATGAAACAGACGATATCTGTCCTTTGTTAAGTATTTAGATTTGTTGTCCATTCTTTTAATTTTAATAATAACTGTTTTGGTTATCACTTCAAGATAATTTTAAACTTTTTTAGGGATTACTGGCTCGTGACCAAGTTGAAATATCCTTAATTTGACTCTCTAATCAATCAACTAGACTCCAAAACATTACTAATTTAGGGTTTTAGGAAAGCTGCATTTTTCTTTTCCTGTATTGTTTTCATTGCCAATGTCTGGTGTGGTTTCAATTTATCTGTTTTTGTATTTTTATTTATTTTTTACTTTTTAATGCTTAAATTTGTTGGTGATTCTGTGAATGTTAATAATATGATAGTGGCTTTGAGATAATTTTAGTTTTTAGGGTTACTTGTGTCTAGCCAAGTTGAATCTCTGTTTGAATCTCCAATCAATCAATTGGACTCCAAATGTTATTAATTTAGGGTTTAGGAATCTGACCGTACACATGTGGGCTATGTTGAAAATGTTAGGAGATTTCCGTGCAATTCACTTCGATATACTTTTTTTTTAGTTTTCATTTTAATTACATTAGCGTAATGATTGGTGAAGCTGTTGAGAATACCTGAATCAGCAAAATGAATTTTGGTGTTTAGGGTTGTTGCACTTACAGAGGCTTCTCTGAAAATGATTTTGCAGCCAGAAGCATCAATACTGTTCTCGAGCCTATATCGACTTCGTGAGGCCGGAGGATGTTGTCGAGTTTGCTGAGTTCTTTGATGGGCATGTTTTTGTCAATGAGAAGGGTAATCCCTGAGTAAATTTATTTTGACTCCTTTGCTTGTCTCTAAACTTCTGTAGTATATTATAATGTTTGTCAATTAGTGGTAGGGTTTAGGCTTGCTCACCATTTGGTGATTCTGAATCAAGGAAAGATTTACAATTTGGTACACCCTGAATCAGTTAAGTGGTGAGTGTATCCCAGGGTTGTCAGAGAGCTTTTAAGGCTCTTATTGGTGTCTTGCTTTACGTTGACTCAACCAAGATTTATGGATGTCCCTTTTGTTACAATAATGATCTGTTTCCCCTGATATTTGAACACCTTAGAGATTACCTTATATTTTTAAAGCTTAGGAACTATGAGCTGTTGAAGATTTGCAACCATGGTTCAAAATTTTGTTTCGCGGGTGAGTTTCAGTCCTTAGTAGGAAAGATTTTGGACATTGACCGGAAATGGATGAAACCACGTGGAAACTTGAAAAAGATTATTAGATGTAAAGATAAGCCTAGATTGATGAACTGAGTATATTATAAAACAATAAAGCCACCTACAGGGCAATATAATAATGTGGAAAGAAACTGGTGTGCATTGACTTGCACTGACCCTTATGGAAACTTCAATGAAAACTTATTTGCCCTGAAAGATAAGTTTTAAAATGATTAATAGAAGTACAAATGGTCACTTGAAATCCTGTCTACTACCTGAATGCTTTTATCCTTGGATGATGGTAATGATGACCACAACAGTGGTGATGGTTACAGGCAGCCATTCTTTGGTAATTTGATCTGATCTATACCATTGGATATCATGAACCATTTATATTGTATGTTTTTTGTAGGGAGGTTTGAAGAAAATAAAATTTGTAGACCGAATGGATGATCGGGATCATACAATGGATAGATTGAGTGGATGTTTATATCATTCACATAGCTATACTTGAGTTTACATCTTCCATGTTCCAACCAAGAAATGATAGGTCATAGCTAATTTGGAATAACTCCTTTTCGTGCAAATTGATTGAAGCCTGTCTGTATGGTTAATGTTGATCATCAGATTAACATATAGTCCTGAATGCTTATACGGTTTGTTGCCTGGACACTCTAGAAGTAAAAAGTTTGAAGCCACATAAACCAATATGGGGAAAGAAAGACTCATTATTTTGAATTGGAATACCCTGTCTGGGCAGTCGTTCTCCCATTTATCAAAAGTCTCGACAACGATTTGCCATTTCCAACAGAGTGAAATTCGAGAAGCTAAGAACTTCTGAAATCAAACTGAAAGGATTGAAAAGTTTGGGGAAGGGCCTGCAGAAATCCTACAAATTCATTTTTTATATGGTGAAGGGCAGATGTAGATTTCCCTTTCTTTTCCGATCATCTCAAGAGTTTCCTGTTTTGACTGAAGTAAAGGAGATTCAAATCTCCCCTTATTTTTCATTTCCATGACCCTACAAACCGAAGCGTCTTGGCCAGAACTGCCGAATCGAAAGGAAATTTATAATCATGTTTGCCACAAATTTGATAGGGATGTTTTATTGCCTTTGGGGAAAAAACTATAGATAAAATATATAGATATCAATGTTTTTTATTTTAAACTTTGAACCAAGTTACTCTTTTCAGGTACCCAGTTCAAGTCTGTAGTAGAATATGCTCCTTCACAGAGTGTTCCAAAGCCATGGTCCAAAAAGGATGGCCGTGAAGGAACCATATTTAAAGGTAGTTATGAACTCATTTGTTCATCTATTGTTTGTAGATCCAAACCCTTGGTTAGCATTCATGTAGCTGCATGATTCTCAGCTATTTCCTGTTTTAATCATGAATGGATCTTTGATGAATAATTAGATCCTGAGTATCTGGAATTCCTTGAACTTCTAGCCAAGCCTGTTGAAAATCTTCCAAGTGCGGAGATACAATTGGAAAGAAGAGAAGCAGAACGAGCTGGTTAGTAGATAGTCTTTGCAGCAGATTTCTCTTATCTGAGCAAACCAATAATGTTAGAAAGGGACAACTAATACAATGATTCAATATAGAAAGAGTCAACAATGATTTCTTTTTTGCACTTTTGCTTCACCAGGTGCTCCGAAGGAGACTCCCATAGTTACACCTCTAATGGATTTTGTTCGGCAGAAAAGAGCTGCTAAGTGTGGCTCTCAGGTATAGGTTCTGCTCTCTCTTAGATTGTTGCAGGCGCATAATTAGTTCTGTTAAACATCACTGGCAATCATTATTATTAGATCAAGTACAGGCACACAGTAGAAGGTACCTTCTACATTTCTATTGGGTAATCATTAGTATTTGATGATATATTTGTATGATGGATTTTGATTGATTAAGGGCTCTTCCTGTGTCCTAGTCTTTGTTTTTTTTCATAAAATGTGCAAAAATAAATAGGAGCCTACTTATGAGAAAAATATGAGAACCATGATACTTAAGTAAAGTCATATTTGATTTCTATTTCATATGGACTCTTTGTTTGAGCACTCATATAGGATAATATTTGACTTCATTTTGTCCTATAGATTGGACTTGCATGGGTGTTTTGTTTTTGATAATTAACAGAACTTTATTAATCATCATAATAGAATTACAAGAATTACAAAGGTACAAGTAGATCAAATAGCAAAACCAAAAACCGACTACATAAAAGCAAAAACAAGATAGAAAAGAAAACCAAACTGTACAAGAACCTATCAAACAAAATGTCCTTAAGATCTGATCATATTCGATCCAGACCACCATCAATATCCACACCAGCCACTAAAAAATTCCTCTCCACCCCACCTCTGGCCAACAAATCAGCAATATCATTTACTAAATGCGGGATGTGATGAAAAGAAATCCTCAAACCACGACAAAGATGCTTAGCAAGGTGAATAGCGTGAAAAAATCACCAAGGAGGAAGACTACACTCGTTCATCCAGGTGATAACTTAGAAAGAATCCCCCTCTAATTATCAAAAAAAAAAAAAGATAACTGAGAAAGAATCCCCCTCCACAATCAAACTATCCAAATTCATTTTCTTGGCCTCCTCCAAGCCAGCCACCAAAGCCAGAACCTCTGCCCTATTTGAGTCCCCCTCTCCAATAGGACCCGAATATGCATGAACCACCTTCTCATCAGAATCTCTAAACACCCCACCAACCCCAGATCTCCCAGGGTTACCAATAGAAGATCCATCAAATTCATTTCGACAAAACCAACCTGTGGGGCAGACCACAACCGGACCTTCACCAAACAAACCGGCGAAGAGTGCAATAGAACATCCCAATCTCTAACAATCATCTCCGTAGAGTAATCCCTAAATTCAGGCATGGCCGAAGCTCAGGAAGTCACTATACTCATCACCATGTCAACAATTGATGAAAGACTCCTCTTCACCTCAAACATTTGCCTATTCCGCTCTTCCCATATAATCCAAAGAATAGTGAAGACCACCAAATCCATCAAAATCTCCCCTCTCCCACCCATACCATGATACCTTCATTGTACTGACATCAAAGAAACCTTTTCAAGCGTCACCCACTCCATTCCTTCTCGCTGAATGAAGTTTGTCCAAACTCTAGTAACAAAGCTGCAATGAAGAAAAAGATGATCGACTGTCTCCCCCTGTCTTATGCACATGAAACAAATATGTGGAGAAATAACGAGATTACTTCTTCTCTTTTGCAACAAATCACAGGTGTTAATTCTATACAAAATGACCGTCCATACAAAAAGTCTAACTCTAGGAGGAACCCGCGGTTTCCACAATTTCGAAGGAACAAAAGAAACAGGATTCTGATTTTGCTCTTTACACAAGACTTTAGATTTAAGGGACCAAACTCTCACATCAGAAACATCGGGATTGATGAAAAAAATCTTTCAATCCATCAACAAGACTACCAAACTCCCCAATTTCCTGCAAGTTCAGATCACTTCTGAACTCAAGATTCCAGGACAGACCAGACTCAAACTATGAAAGAACATCCGACACCAAACCATTCTTGAACCTAACCACCATATACAAACTGTGAAACCGATCCATCAAACTGGACTCCCCACCCAAACATCCTGCCAAAACCGAATACGACGGCCATTTCCCACCCCAAACCTCAGATGTTAGTAAAATTGAGGCATAAGAGCAGAAATGGCCTTCCCAGGGCTATGGCTGAACATCCTTGCAGAATGGCGAATCTCCCACTCATTATTGGAAATGCCATATTTGCTTACTATTATCTAGTACCATAAAGCATTGTCTTCCATACTAAACCTCCACAACAATTTACAGAGAAGAGCCGAATTACGGAACATAATATTCCCCAGATTAAGGCCACGAGCCTCCTTATTCTTGCACATCGTCGCCCAATTCACCAAGTGATGCTTTCTATACCCCCCTTCCCACCGCAGGTTATTCGGTGGATTCGATAGTTCAGGCATTGAATGAAATAGTGAATAGTGGTGGTCAGTCGGAGGGTTGTGGTTCGTTGAATGGTCGGCAAGCTTCTAACAATCGGCCAGTTAGATTCAGAGAGGTTGTTGGCTGCTCTGTGGGGGGGCCAGCATGACCCAGCTTTTGGGGGCGATAAAAAGGAATGAGGTGATCAGAATCAGAGTTAGAGCGGAGAGGAAAACGTTTTGTTTTGATCCTGAGGTTAGACAGATGCAAGCATCGGTGAAGGTTACGGAATCAAGGTTGCATGTTAACGCTTGGTTATGGTTTTCGAGGGAGGACATCGATTGGCTTGGTGTGATGGTAGAAGCCATTGATAGAAGTGGCAGAAGACTTCCCTCCGGTGGACGGATCATGGCTTTACATCATTTCTTCCTGCAAGCAGGCTCTGACAACCTTCTGTGCGGCCCCAGTCTTATGTTGCCAATTTCGTTGTGGGGGCCGGCCCTCCGCAACTTATGGTTCACCCCTCGCTTAATGGTGGAACCATTGTGAAACCTAGAAGCTGTTTTGGTCCTTTCCAGGAACAAGGATGGATTGGTGTCGTTGACGGAGTCCTAGGGCACCTGTTGTCACGACCCGAATTCTAAAACGCGTCTCACACTCACGTGAGCGGGGCTTTAGAACTCCAAGCCGGACTCTCACCCACTACAATCCAAACGCATACTCATCGTGAGTGGAAAAACCATAGTATATAACAAAGAATCCTAGGACAGATAGGATACGCAACGGAAAATAAGATATAGAACATGTATAAACAGATATAACATGTATCAAATACGAAACATCATAAAATGTCTCCTCATGCCTCAAAAGGGCCCAAGTAAGGAAACATGATAAACCCTTGGCAAAAAGATAGGGGGATCCAAGAATAAGCAAGTATATAGACAAATATACTGGAGTCACACGCTCCCGTCCTCTCAACCTCTCAAAACATACAGATCAATAAATAATGCACAAAAAGAATCTACAATAACGCCCGTGGTCTCCTCCTCGTCAGACTCAACAATCTCGGCCATAGTCCTCATCTCACCTAAAGTACTCCCCTGAAATGTTAGGAGCCAAAAGGCTTGAGCTACACGCCCAGTAAATACAATGTGCAGATAGAGTGTAATAACTAGGATGCTTGTGTATGCATGCGATGCCATGATCGATGCAAGGGTTCGTTCATTTATATGCAATGACATGAACAGTTCATAAATGACCAAACAATTGGTCAAAGCAATCACGTGGATGCAATGAATGTCGTTGATATTGTGAAATGATGTATGCCCACGCCAGATCCGGACTGTACCACCATGTATCTATCCTCAGATACACGGCCCCTTTCGGGCTAAGGATACCTTGCCGATTCTGTGTGCACACAGTTTTAAGGGAATTGCGACCCCCGAGAATTCATGCCCCGCTTTTATTTTTATCGGGGACACACCATCTTAACAGGATAGTCCGAGGGCATCTTCTTCGTGAACCTCCCTCTGTGGCACAATACCCATTCACAACTCTCAATCGAAATTACCCTTTATGTATATAATACGATATATATAGGTATCCGTGGGCTCTTGGGGTAGCTAATCCCTCACCCTTAAATCCACTTGGATTTATAATATGTATATGGTCCCCCATGGGACACCAGAGTCTTAACTCTCGTTTGGGTCTCATCTCAGAGCCCAAGTATCCTCACATTTGCCCTCTCGTCCTTCTTAAAGGATCTAGGGGTAATCCGTGGTCTGAGTCCTCACAAGGACTATACATGCATGCATGGCCATTAGATGCATGGAATTAGCAAACAACTATATGAATGCGTCATAATCACATAACCTTTCTACTATGCTTCAATCATAAAGTAGGTATGAAAAGGAAAGCATGTAATGTGGGTCTCACTGTCATACAGTGATATGTAGTGAAAGCATATAACATTAATCACTCAACATGCCTCATTCATGTAACATATATGAAATGAAAGCACATAGCATTAGTCACATAATCCTCAAATGAAATAGGAGGAAATTCATACTAGATTTCCCCCTAGCACCTCAGTCACATGCCTGCCTCGGCGGGTCCCGTCAGTGGGCTGATGTACCCACCGACTAGGGCTAAAATTGTGCTGTCGGTGAGTCTGTCGGCGGACCGACGTACTCACCGACGCCCGTTGGCGAGTGTAGTCGGTTCCACCGACGACTATCCGACCCCCAAAGTCCAAATTCATAACTTCATCGGTGGGTCCCATCGGTGGCACCGACGGATCCGCCTATGCCTATCGGTGAGTTTCATTGGTCTCACCGATAGCCAATACCAAAAATCCTACTTCCTGTCCCTGAGTCCCTCGGTGGACCGATGTACTCACCGACAGGGACCTCTCTGTAACTCTTATGGTCGGCGAGTCCGTCGGTCTCATCGACCACCCACCGACAAGGCACCCAATAATTCCTCATCGGTCTCACGCTCGGTGGGTGTGTTTTCACCCACCGGCTTCAGTCGGCAAGTCCGTCGGCTCACCGACCGACTCGCCGACAGACGCAATTTCTGGGTTTTCTTACCCAGAATCGCACCTATCCATTCTAGGTCAACAACCACTTATTGGTTCTTGTTTTTCTGGGCAAAATAGGCCCGAAAATACAAGTTAAACACCATGAATCATAACATATAACAACTTCAATCAATCATGAACATCCAATCTGAAAATCAAAGAGAAATACATCTCAAATAACCATTTCAGCAAACTTGACCTAGAAAGTGCATGAAATCCATTCCCATTCAATCACAAGTTCAACATTCAGCGATTAAAGAATGATGAACATTCATGAAACATGTAATCTTTCAATGATTCAATACATTCAAGGGAAACACACAAAAATCCCAAGAAAATACACCATAAATGAACACAATGCACTTACCTTGCACAGCCAACCCTTGATGAACAAAAATTGGTGGAGATGGTTCTTTGTTCAAGCCTCTTCCTCTTCCCTTCTTCTCTCTTGGAGCTCTCCAACAAGCTTCCTCAACCAAACACAACACAAAGAACAAATGAAAGGGCTAGGGTTAGCCTAAACCCTATTCTGTTATGAGAAACAATCCTAGCTCTCCACTAACCCTTGGATGGGAGAGTTAATCTCAACCATCCAAGCTCTTTAAAGAGAGGGGTTATGGTGTAAGGCAAGGATTACAACAAGTGTCCTCAAGAGCTGGCCACAAAAATTGCCAAAATGCCCTTAAGAACACAAAAATTACAGAAACGCCCCAAAATAGAAGAAATAGCAAATCTGAGGGGCGTTACACATGTGGTCGCAGTCGATTGGTATCAAGATTGTGAATTTTTTTGGGGGTTCCATTGGCCCCCTTCAACCCTCGGTGGTGGATGGCGAGGGTTTTTATCGTTTGCTCATGAGGGTCAGAGAAAATTGGGCTTGGCGTATACCCAAATCCATTTGGATGTCTGACTATCGGAGCTGGTTTGTAGTGGGTGTCGATACCATCGCTGACGGGGAGAGCTCGGTTTCGTGCTGGAATTTTGGGGAAGACGATGGTGACGTGGCAAGAGGGATAAGATGGGGGGAGGAAGATGTACTCGTGGGTCAAAATCTGTCTGACATTTCGGCGGAGCAGGTGGAGGGTGTTGGCTGTGGTGACTTTGGCAGCCAATCACCACATGGGGGTAGGGGTATGGTGCCTGCCATATGTGCAAATTCAAATTTTTTTCCCATTTCGGCTTCTCTTTCTGTGCAAGGGGGAAAGGTTGTCGGAGCGCAGCCAATTAGAGAAGAAGACAACGTAGATGAGGGTTTCATTTGGGAGTAGTCTGTTTCTTGGGGTGGGCTTGGTCCTTTGTCCAACGTGGGTTGTTTGGCGGGGTCCAAGCCACATGGACTGAGCGGGGTGCAGTCCAGTGGACCGCGGACCATGGGGACTGGAGATAGGCGCAAGGTTCAAAATATCGTATCGAGGTAGCGTATCGGTCGGCTCGAAAACGGATACGTATCGAGTATCGACACGGACACGCTGGATACGCCTGTAAAAATCACGGATACGGTGGATACGCAAGGAAAACGGTGGATACATAAACCAATACCTAT
>JAUPMG010281019.1:15458-32716 GCA_031762675.1 Pachysandra terminalis | reverse complement strand
AACGAAATCTTCCTCTCAACATCATTTTCCTTTTTCTCTTTCATTTCAAACATTTAAAACCCTAAATAGAAACTATCCAAATCCATAAACACATACTTACTTGGCTTCCAAGCACGAATCCAAGCAAGGATCAAAACTTCAATCCTCTTCTTTCTTTCTTCTTCCCTTTTATCTTCTTCTTCTTTGTTTTTCTCTCAAACACAGTAATACAAGACAAATGAGATTTGCCTTGCAAACCTAACTAAAGAGATACTCCTCTCTCTCTCTCTGCCACGTGTCGCCATCTGGGTGTCACCCTGATTCTTCATTTAATTTAGATCATCAGATCTAATGACTTAAACACTCTTAAGATGATAATACACATATACACACCGGAATTTTAAATGCTAAATGTTAATAAAATAAAATAATAACAAACCACAAAACAAATAGCATATTAATTTATATAATTGCAAGTTCAATCATAACGTGGTCGTATTCAACCCAGCTGACATATATATATTTAAAGGAAAATATTACAAAATTACAAAAATACCCTTCTCGGCATTTCGGGTCGTTACACCTTAGGCATAAGACCAAGGAATTTTCCATGGAGAGTCTGATCGCTCATCTTCGGATTGAAGAAGAGGTAAGATTGCAAGATAAGAAAGAGGGTCAGTCTATGGATTATTCTAAGGTCAATCTGGTAACACAGAACAAACCTTCTCACAATGGTCAGAGTTCCCAGACCCACCTTAGATCCAAGGGAAAATATATGAAGAAGAAGCGTCCAACCAACCAGAACAAGAACAAAGAACCGAACCAAAGCCATCCTTCAAAACAGAACAACGCGGATAAGAAATTTCATTGTTATTGTTGTGGCAAACTGGGGCATACTGCTCGAGTTTGCAAACACCAGAAATTGCAGCCGATCGGATAGGCTAATCTGACCGAAGAGCCCTTTGTGGCTATGATTACTGAGGTGAATCTCCTCAATAGATCTGAAGGATGGTGGATTGACACGGGTGCTTCCAGGCACGTGTGCTATGATAGGAACTAGTTCAAGACTTATTCTCCTATTGAGAATGAGCAGTCTGTCCTGCTAGGAGACTCTCGTACTATAATTGTTCAAGGTTCTGAGGATGTGGAGCTGCAGTTTATCTCTGGTCGCGTCCTAACTCTGAAGGACGTGCTACACACACCAGAGATGAGGAAGAATCTAGTTTATGGGTTTTTACTGAATAAGGGTGTGTTTAGGCGTGTTTAGGCAGACTATAGAGTCTGACCAGTTTATACTCACCAAGCGTGGGGTTTTGTGGGGAAGGGTTACGCCTCTGAAGGCATGTTTAAACTGAACATCGAAAATTTTAATAAAGCTTCATCCTCTTCTGCTTGTATGCGTTTTACTTTAAATAATTGGCATGGTAGATTATATCATATTAATAGTAAGTATGTGGAATGCATGAGTGATTTAGGATTAATTCCTAAAATTAATAATGACTCATTTGATAAATGTGAGTCATGTGCCATGTCTAAGATTACTAGAAAACCATTTAAGAGTGTAGAAAGATATACAAAACTACTTGAATTAATACACTCTGACATATGTGAATTAGATGGTATATTAACTCGAGGAGGAAAAAGATACTTTTGTTCATTTATAAATGATTATTCTAAGTATGCATATATATACTTAATGACGTATAAAGGCGATGCACTTGATCTATTTAAGACTTTTATGTTAGAAGTATAAAATCAACATGATAAAAAGATTAAAAGGTTAAGGAGTGACAGAGGTAAGGAATATGACAACATAGGATTTAATTCCTATGTTGAATCCCTAGGAGTAGTACATGAGACTACAGCCCCTTATTCTCCATCATCAAATGGAGTGGCTGAACGAAAGAACATAACGTTAGTTGAACTAACTAACGCAATGTTATTGAGTTCTGGGGGTCCTCCCAATTGATGAGGAGAAGAAATTTTGACTGCTTGTTACATTCTTAACCGAGTACCTCATATGAAGACTAAAGTGACACCCTTTGAAATGTGGAAAAATAGAAAGCCTAACCTAAGTTACCTTAAGACTTGGGGTTGTCTAGCCTATGTGAGGTTATCAAACCCTAAGAGGAGGAAACTAGGCAATAGAACTACAGAGTCTGCATTTATTGGGTATGCAATAAGTAGTAAAGCCTGTAGGTGCCTTGATCTTCAAAATAATATAGTGATTGAGTCATATGATGCTGAATTTTTTGAAGATAGGTTTCCCTTTAAGACTAGAAATAGTGGGGTCTCGGTTTCAATGAGGATTACGGAAGCCTCTACTTCTGGATCTAAAGAAGATAATCTAGAACAGGAACCTAGGAGGAGTAAAAGAGCTAGACTCACTAAGGAGTTTGGATCAGATTACCATGTATATAACATAGAGGGGGATCCTACATCCTTAGATGAAGCTCTTTTGTCTACTAATGCTGATTTTTGGTGAAAAGCCGTAAATGATGAAATGGATTCTCTCATGGCAAATGAAACATGGAAACTAGTAAACTTACCCCCTAGTTGTAAAACACTTGGGTGTAAATGGGTTTTAAGAAAAAAGCTAAACCCAGATGGGACTATAGATAAGTACAAAGCCCGTCTAGTTGCCAAAAGTTTGAAACAGAAAGAAGATATAGACTTCTTTGATGCCTATTCTCCAGTTACTCGAATAACATCAATTAGAGTATTAATTGATGTTGCTTCCATATACAATTTGGTTATACACCAAATGGATGTGAAAACAGCATTACTAAATGGGGATTTAGAAGAGGAAATTTATATGGACCAACCTGATGGTTTCATAATTCCAGGGAATGAAGCAAAAGTCTGCAAACTTTTAAAATCATTATATGGTCATAACCAAGCCCCTAAACAGTGGCACGAGAAGTTTAACCAGTTTGTGATTAATAATGGTTTTAAAATAAATGAAAGTGATAAATGCATTTATTATAAGTTTGTAGATAATTTTCATGTCATGATATGTTTATATGTAGATGATATGCCAATTTTGGTTCCAACCTAAGAGTTGGAGAAGAAACCAAAAAGCTATTATCTAGTCATTTCGACATGAAGGATCTAGGTGAAGCTAATGTCATTCTTGGCATTAAGATCACTAGATCATCTGGATGCATTTCTCTTGATCAATCTCATTATGTTGAGAAGATCTTGAAGAAATATGGTTACTTTGATAGTAAACTAGTAGGTACTCCTTTTGATCCCAGTATTAAATTATTTAAGAATACTGGAAGTAGTGTCAATCAGAAAGAGTATGCCAGTATAGTTGGCAGCTTGAGATTTGCCACTGATCGCACTAACCTAATATAGCTTATGCTGTAGGAGTACTTGATAGGTTTACAGCCAATCCCAATTTTGAAAATTGGAATGCTATAAATAGGGTAATGAAGTACCTTAAAAGAACTATTAATTTTGGACTTCATTATTATGAGTATCCCGCTATCCTTGAAGGATATAGTGATGCTGACTGGAACACTCTGTCAAATGATTCCATGTCGACAAGTGGCTATGTATTCACAATTGGAGGTGGAGTTGTTTCTTGGAAATCCCAGAAACTGTCTATTATAGCAAAGTCCACTATGGAATCTGAGTTGATAGCACTTGTCATGGCTAGTGAGGAGGCAAGTTGGCTTACAAGCCTACTATCTGATTTCCCTAAGTGGGAAAGGCCTGTACCTCTAGTGTTGATACACTGTGATATCACAGCTGCTTTGGGCAAAATGCAGAATAAATACTACAATGGAAAATCTAGACCTATAAGACGTAAACATTATGTTATACGTGAGTTGTTCAACAATGGTTCAATAACTATTGATTTTGTTAGATCCGGGAATAATACTGCAGACCCGATGACAAAACCTCTAGCTAGAGAAAATGTCTGTGATCTATCTAAAGGGATGGGACTAAAGCCCATATAACCAAATTACATATGATGGATACCAAACCTAGGGACTGGAGATCCCAAGAACTAGGTTCAATAGGAAAAACGAAATCATAGTGTAATTGTTGATCATGCACTATAAATAATAACAACCATCCTTAGATGAAAAGTCCATGGTCTTGTAGCGTGTAAACAGTTGAGTTTAACTCTTAATGAGAACTATAGCTCTTATGAGTGGGATGTATAGCTGCAGGAGGATCCTTGATAGTCTCACCTATTTGAACATACGGAAGTGAGGACGCTTCCTCTGAGAGTAAAGGCTTACTTTTTATGAATATTCATGAAACTGAGATTTTGCACAATACCGAAATGTGCTAGCTTAAGAACTCGTATAGACACCAATGAGCATTTTATGTGTCTTTGTGTTTTCTGTATACTTAAGAAAATTTGTTCAAGACTTGTTTACCCTCTTAGACAGAGAATGCAATTACACTAAATAAAGGTTCAAGACATTGTCACATTTATTATGCACAGTGTTCTAGCTTGCTCAATAAAATTGTTTTATCGATTTGGTTTTATATATAAAATCAGTGGGGGATTGTTGGGTATTTTAAAATAAAACCCTTTATTTTGTTGACTTTGACTCAACTAATTGTTAGCAACGAGTGTAGACTTAGTCTTTTACATGTGTCATCACACCAGTGAGACTTAGTCTATGACACTTGTCTTCACACCAACAAGTGTAGACTTAGTCTATTATACTTATCTTCACATCAACAAGTGTAGACTTGGTCTATCACACATGTCTTCACACCAAGAGAGTGAGACCTAGTCTACACACGTGTCATCACATGGTTTTACCAACACATTTTTAAGAAGTTGCTACCCAACGTCCATATTTCCTTCTATAAATAGAAGTATTTTTCACACAACTCAAACACAACAGAAACATCTCCTATTCCTTCTTCTAAATTCTTCTGCTTTCTTCATTCCTTCTAAGTTCTTTAGTTTACTGAGCAAGCATTGGTGGAGCAGGGTTCGACTTAATCAAATCTGTGCAGATTAATTAAGTGAATAGTAGTGATCTGGGCTGTTGTATCTTGGAGGTGTTACGCAGAGTTTGATCGCAACTGAACAAGTTTCCGCACAACGTAAATTACCTTAAAGAAAGCGACTTAGTCCGTGCCTCACCCGAATCGCTGCTTTCTTTATTTAAAGACTTCTGCTATTACTCAACAGTCGATTTGAAGAATCAGGTATTATTGTTTCAGTATTTTACCATTAGGAAACAACATGATTTTCCTTCACCCTGAGAATATCCACAATATACTCCGATTCATCATGTCCGATAAGCCAGCATCCGTAGCAAAATTCCGGGAGTCGCTCATATTAATCCAAAGAGGTTCCATACCAGCTTTTGAAAGAAACGTGTCTATCGCTAATGGTTTGCATAGATTTATTTCGACTCTAACTCTATAGAAACACCCCCCACATCTGCCAACGTTTCAAACGATCACTCTTTATCCCCCATCCAGCCCTCCTAGTTAGATCTTCAACCGATTCAAGGTTGATGTATGCAATGGGAAGATTGTGTAGCTGAACCCATGCGTCCATCTTAGAAAATTTGATGTCTTTAGGAGCCATATTCCTCTCCCATCTTTTCATCATTAAGAGATGATTATCAATAGACCATGGCCCTTTCTTCAGAATTTTCTGTGCCTCCCCACCCGATTCAAATCTTAACACAGATATACCATTTTCCATTTTATAAATCCTCAAACCACCATTAAAATCCCATGACGATTGAATATCAGCTTTCAATTTCACTAAATCAAAAGGATTTAATGCTAACAATTTACATACAATCGCCTCTTTAAATGCTTTTTGCTCATGTTCAACCAAGCCTCCTCTGACCACTGTCACAGTAACAGGTTGAATTTTGATAAGCAGCTTGCACTCCATTAGAGCCTTAAGTCGAGTCATAGCATCTTTCTCTGCCCATGACAAAACACTACAACAATGATACCACGTCCACTACAAATAGGCCCTCACCTTTCTCAGAAAACTGCTAATAGAGACCACCAAAACCCAACAGATGCTATTCCAACTCGATTATAGAATGCTTCGACAGCTAATTGCCTCCTCGACAGAGAGTTGCTTCCTTGACAGACCCTTCACGGTTTATAACTCGAGAGCACCAAAACTCTCAAATCCTGGTTTTATTGGTGCTTGGATATTGCGAAATACTCGAAGCAATAATTTTCCTTCTATCATCCCTAACCTTCATCTCATATACCCACCTCTTTCTTCAATCTCTGAGACAATCTCAAGACACTAAAGCCTTAATTGGTGAATTTAACCCTGATATCCTTTTTCCTTATGGAGACTAGACTAAACTATCTATTGTGAGTGACAAAAAAAAATATGTAAGAAATTAGGCTACCCTTACTTGGAAGTGGTGGAAGTGGAAGGCAGAATGGAGGACTCTTGTTGTTATGGAAACAAAGCTTGGCTTTGCACCTGTTATTAGCATCTCAGAGGGGCTTCGACGTAATGATTGAGTCTGAACTGCCCATCCGTGGATCCAAGTTATGATTTATGGGCACCTAGAAAAACACAAGAGAGTTGAGTTCTGGCATAGGTGGCAGGAGATGAGTAAGGAGATTGGTGGTCCATAGGTCATGATGGGCGACTGGAACCAAATTGAATCTTTGGAAGAAGAAAGAGGAGGCAAATAGGTGATATCAAAAGACATCAGAGCAATTCAAGGCTTCATAAAGGATGCGGGATTTAGTCAAATTTCTCAAGGAGGCTCAAAATTTACATGGTCGAACAATCAAGTAGGAAACAAATTGATTAAAGAGACATTTGATAAAGTATATACTAATGTTGAATGGAGGGAACTGTTCCTAAGCGGCAGTCCATGCAATCCCCTCTTTAACATCTGATCATACATCGATTGTGCTGGAGACCATTCCTCAGTCCGGGAGATTAAAAAACAAATTTCACTTTATTTCAAATGTGGTTCTGAGACCCAACATGTCTTGAATTGATAAATCAAGAGTGGGAGAAGAAAGATAGTGGAGATATAAATTTGCAAATCGAAAAAACTGAGAGGAATAAAAAGAAAACTAAAGGAGTGGAATTATTCAGTTTTCAATCATGTGTACAAAAATCTTCGAAAAATCAGAGAGCAATGGAGTAAAGTAAATAACACAATTGATGAAACAACATGTATGGAAGCTATGGATTCTCTGAAATCTAAGTGGGAAGAAACTCAAAATAGATTTGAGATGCTGTGGTGGAGAGATAAATCTAGAGAAGTGTGGCTAAAAGAAGGGGAAAGAAATACTAGATATTTCCATATGAGTACTATTTTAAGGAGAAGAAAGAACGAGATTGAATGGTTGAGAAGATCTGATGGGAGTTGGACCAATGATCGGAATGAGATAGGCCAAATCATGGTGGATCATCTCCGAAACATCAGCACAACAAGTGAGTCTATTGGTTTGGAAATTATTAGCTCTTTGATCAATCCGGAAATAATGGAAGAAGATAATGAGATGCTTACAGGGATCCTATCACAAGAGAAAGTCAGAGAAGCTTCATTCAATATTGGGGCTTTAAAAGCACCAGGCCCAGACGGATATACAGTTATATTTTATCAAATTTTGTTGGGAAGCATTATAAGAAGATATCTATAAATGGGTACTAAAGTTTTTTGAAAATAAGAAAATGCATGAGGATATCAACCACATTAATATTATTTTGATTCCGAAAAATAATAAGGTCGAAGGCATGGATAGTTATTGTTATGGTCCACCCATGTTAGGTGGATGAACAGTTTTTTTGGAGAAGACAAGGAGTCTTGGGGAGAAGACAAAGAGTCTTGGGGAGAAGCCAAGGAACTTTGTCTTGGGGAGACAAAGGGGTTGATGAATTTGGGCATGTCTGTTCATCTTCTTCCTACCTTCTTCTTCTATATAAAGAGTTGTAGAGAGCATTGAGGATGCAGTACAGGTAGTGATAAGATTGAGAGAGCAGATTACAAAGTTTTGTAATCATAGTGTTTTTGCTTCTCTTGTATCCTACTATTTGCTCATAGTGAAAATGTACTTCGTGGACGTAGGCAGGTTTGTGCCGAACTATGTAATTCTCTGCGTTCTTGTGTGCGTGAGTTTGATTCTTTGCACGGAGTTTCTCAACAAAATGGTATTAGAGCCAAGTTCGTGCAATTCTGAAACAATCGGGATGAAAAGGTGACAGAATCAGACGTTTGACTACACCACCGCGAAGGGTTCGAGGAGACAAGCGCGCTGCCGCAAAAATCGTCGAAAAGCTCCAACAGACGAAGCCACAAGAGCCATTTTGACGTTGGCGAGTGGATCTAACGCGCCACTGTGCAGAAAACATTAGATCCACGCGCCCAGAGGTTGAAGACGGTGTTGTTCACGCGTTGAGTTGACTCGTCAAGTTGCATCGAGCTGCCCCGAGTCGGGCTGAGTCACGCCGCATTAGAGCTGAGGCAGAGCCAAGTCGTTGAACCGGTAGCAGAGCCGACGGAGCCATTGACTGAACTGAAGCCGTGAGCCGTCCACGTCAGTTGGAGAGTGCCACGTGTCTGACGCATGTCTGAGCGTCTGGCTGACACGTGTCGACTGAGAGAAGTTTCTAAAAATTTATTTTTAGTCCCTAAAGTTTCTAAAATCTAATTTTTTTTTTGTCCTTGAAATTTCTAAAAAAAATTGGTCCCTGAAGTTTTTGGAAATTACATATTAACCCCTCCTAAGTTTTTTCAGCATTCCGAGTCCATCTGTGAGGTCAAAATTTGGAGATTTTTACTTCTAAACTTGTGAAGTAAAATGACGGACACCACGATGGGTACATGATCACATTATCGCCACCAATTATGCGATCTGGAAGTCACGGATGGAGGATATTCTGTTTTGCGAAGATTTGTACGATTCTCTAGAAAATGAGGGTGTCAAACCTGCGGAAATGGCAGCCTGGAAAAAGCTGAACAGGAAGACGATAAGGCAAATTAGACAATGGATTAGACATGAGGTGTAGCATCACATAGCCGAGGAGACGAGTGCTTACATGCTGTGGAAGAAACTGGAGGGGACGTATCAGTTGAAGACATCGCGGAATAAAGCACTCCTGATGAGAAGACTTGTGAATCAGAAGTTACATGGAGAAACTTCAGTAGCAGAACACGTGAGCGAGTTTCAGAACCTGGTAAATCAGCTGGCCAGTGTCGACCTGAATTACGATGACGAGACACAGGCCCTACTGCTACTTAGTTCCTCGCCAAACAACTGGGAAACATTGGTGGTTTCTCTTAGCAAGTCAGTGTTGAACGGGAAGTTGACCATGAGCATGGTCAATGATGCGTTATTCAGTGAGGAGGCACGGAGGAAGGAGGCAGGCACAAGTGATCGTAGTAGGCCACAGGCCCTGATTTCAGAGGGTGGTAGAGGAAGATGTTAGGGAAAGAATACCAGCAAAGGACGATCCAGATCAAAATCTGAAGGTTGCACGTTTACGTGCTTTTACTGCGACCAGGAGAGGCGCATCAAGCGGAATTGCCCGAAGTATAAAGCAGATAAGGGAAAAAACCAGTCAGAAGTAGCATCAGTTATGGACTCCGACAGTGATGCATTACTGGTAGCATCAGAAGCATCTGAAGGAGGAAGATCATAGGGGGTTTTGGATTCAGGTAGTTCCTACCACGTATGCGGGGCCAGAGAGCTGTTCTCCATTTACGAGGCATGTGATGGCGAACTTGTTTGGATGGCGGACAACACGTCAAGAAGGGTTGTTGGCCAAGGAACAGTTCAGTTCCATAAGACAGATGGGAGAACTTTGATACTGATCGAAGTGAGATACGTGCCACGATGGAAGAAAAACCTGATTTCTCTTGGGATGCTGGATTCGAGAGGCTGCAGTTTCACTGTGAACGAAGGAGTTCTAGAGGTCTCCAAGGGAGACATAAAGATGTTGCGGGGAAGGAAAACTAGTGACTTGTACAGACTGGAGGGTAGTGTGGTGACAGGAGGAGCTACAGTCAGATATGGGTCTAGTGGTATAGGACAGATTGAACATAAAGAACGACGGTTACACAGACGCACACGGAATAAGTGCAGGAGTACCCAGAGGATCCACTGTGGTATACGTGCGCGGACCTCTACAAATGGCGTGCAGGAATCTGGCCAGACACGACAAGTGCAACCAGTGCCAAATGTTCAGAGGCAAGCTCAGAGCAAAGGGATTCTGAAGAGTTGTACAGCATCGGCGACACCGCCGCTGCTGCCGAAGCAAGTCTCTTTTGCTCTCGATTTGATCAGTGACGATACCCTCTCCAGAAAAGTGTACACAGGAAATGGAGAGATGGAGTCACTACAGTTGGCAAAGAGGTGATCTTTGCACAGGCACTCCAGTGAGGGGGTGCGATTGCCTGATGATAAGGGCTGGGTTACAGTTGAGCAGTACCATAGCATCCAGATAGCAATTACCCCACATGTGTGGAGGGGGTGATTGTTAGGGTCCACCCATGTTAGGTGGATGAACAGTTTTTTTGGAGAAGACAAGGAGTTTTGGGGAGAAGACAAGGAGCTTTGTCTTGGAGAGACAAAGGGGTTGATGAATTTGGACATGTTTGTTCATCTTCTTCCTACCTTCTTCTTCTATATAAAGAGCTGTATAGAGCATTGAGGATGTAGTACAGGTTGTGAATTGTAGTGATAAGATTGAGTGAGCAGATTACAGAGTTTTGTAATCAGAGTGTTTTTGCTTCTCTTGTATCCTACGATTTGCTCATAGTGAAAGTGTACTCCGTGGACGTAAGCAAGTTTGTACCGAACCACGTAATTCTCTGCATTCTTGTATATGTGAGTTTGATTCTTTGTATGGAGTTTCCCAACAATTATAGACCAATACGTCTTTGTAATGTGTTGTATAAGGTCATAACTAAAATACTAGCTAATAGACTTAGAAGTGTCTTACACAAAATATCCCCAATGCAATGTGCTTTTGTTCCAACGAGACAGATAACTGATAATATCTTCATGGGTCAAGAGTTGATTTCTTTTATCAATAAAAAAGAAAAAACGGCCATTTCCTTCTAGCCAAACTAGATATGCATAAGGCATATTATAGAATGGAATGACAATATCTTTTGGAAGTAAGTAGGAGTATAGGATTTTTGGATCCTTGGTGTCGGATGATCAAAAGTTGTATTTCCTCTGCTCTTACTCGATTTTACTCAATGGATCTCCATATGGAAAGTATGTGACAAGCATAGGCTTACGGCAAGGGGACCCTCTGTCCCCTTACCTCTTTATTATCAGTTTGAAAGTGTCTCGCATGCTTTTGAAGGCAGAGTACGATAACAAGATCCATGGAAGGAAGATAGCAAGGACAAGCCCGTCAATTTCATATCTTTTATTTGCTGACGACTAAGTGATTACTTGCCGGGCAGCCATTGATGAGATCAAATAGATAAAAGATATGATTGATCTCTTTTGTCCTGTTTTGGGTTAAAAAGTGAATTTTGAAAAAATCTAATCAAATTTAGCAAGAACATGCACAGGAAACATCAAAGAATTCTACAAAGAATGTTGCATATCGACAATGTAGAATTGCAAGGCAAATATCTCTGAGCACCATTACAATTGAGTAAGCGGAAAAGGGGTAGTTTTGAAGGGATCCTAACTAGAATTAAAAGCATAATCAAGGCTGGATGAGCAAACTCTTGTCACAAGTGGGCAGGACAACTCTAATTAAGGCGGTGTTACATGCTATCCCGGTATACCAAATGTCCTGTTTTAAGATGCAGAAGAAATGGTGTGAAGAAGTGGACCGGCATCAACAAGATTTCTGGTGGAGGCATAATGAAGACCCTAACATCATGTATTGAAAAGCATGGAGACATGTATAAACCAAATAGCTTGGGTGTATTGGGTTTTTGGTTTACAACCGTAATGAATCAAGCCTTATTAACAAAGCAATTTGGGTGATTGCAACAAGACAAGGAACAATTATGGGCAAAAGTGTTATTAACCAAATATGTGGGATATCAAAGTGTGTGGAAGGTACATAAAAAAGTATCGGACTCCTGGATGTGGAAAAGACTGCTTTGGGGTAGAGATTTATTGAAAAACAATATAATCTGAAAGGTGGGTGATGAGAAAAATATCAATATTTGGTATGATCTTTGGATGCCTTTTATGAAGAACTTCAAGTTAGGACAAGGGCCTTTCGCTAATATGGAGATTGGAAAAGTAAATGATCTAATGGAGGAAGAGGAAAGAGTATGGAGTTGGTCAAGGTTTATTGAAGTGTTTAGAGTCCAGTTAGCTGACCAAATTGTGAAGATTCCTATTGGTGTCCATGAATCCGATAAAATATTATGGGCCAGAACACAATTTGGAGGATTGACAGTTAAATCGGTATACAATACGGCTGCTGCCAAGGGACACGATGAAAGTCTTAACGGTGAAATCCAAAGCAAGATGTGGAGGAATCTTTGGAGTTTAAAAGGAGCACTTAATGTTCTGGTGTTTGGATGTAAATGGCTACAGGACATTCTACCAACCGAGGATCAACTTATGAATAGAAAAACTCAATTCACAAAGACAAGTTGCCACTTATGTGAGCAATCTGATAAGAATATTGATCATATTCTCTTCCAATGCCTTATAATAAGTAGAATCTGGTTTGCACTCCCCTGGTTTCTTAGATCTGAGAACCTGAATACTCAGATTATTAAATCTTGGATTAGTGATCCCAATCAATGTCCTTTTGTTAGCTCTCAATTGCATTGCAAAACTAAAAGAAACCTAGTTAGATGTCTCCTCTATAAGCTCTTTAGTGCAACATGGACTATATGGAGATAGCGTAATTCTACTCTCTTTGAAAATAAAGTTTTATCAGTCTTAGCCATGGTCAAAGAAATTCAGGCCCATTGAGAACTATGGGATGAGTGTTACAGTAAAAATGACCACAAGATCAGCTAGTTGGATCCAACCCCTAGCCGGAATATCCAGATAAGGAATGGATTTAAATATACGTAGATCATCGTGCTAAAAATTTGTATTCAAATGATGGTGCTTATGGAGTAGCATGTATTGAATCTTTGGGTTTTGTAATGGGAGCAAAAGGTGAGCATGGGACATTTACTTCAGCAGAAGAAGCCGAAATAGCAGCAATTGGAGTAGGTCTCAAGTTAGCTGAGACTAAGGGATGAAGAAAGGTAGAACTTTTGGAGATGCAAAGAAAATTCTGGACTTTTTGCAAGAGCAGGAGGTTAGCATCTCTTGGTGAATTGAAGATAGATTGATCAGATCTCAAACTTTACTGCACTCTTTTGAGACTAGTAGGATATGTTTTTGTGGGAAAATGGCAATGTACTACTAGTTAGGGGTGCAACTCGTTTCGGTTTGTTTCTGGTTGACCTCAACCCAAGACCAAACCGAAATGTAATAACACTAACCCAAAACCGAACCAAACTGAATTAGAAAACCCATAACCAAATCTAATTAAATTAAAATAACCGAAACTCAAACCGAACCAAACTGAATTGCTATTTCGGTTCAGTTTGGTTCGGGTTGCAGAGAATTTGGCTTGGGTGTTTGAATGAAAAAACATAGGGAGATAACATGGTTCAGGTATGAAAGAGGAGGTTGCTGATGCAACAACAGTAGCAGCAAAAGGGGTGCTCGGGTACAGAGGAGGGGGAGGAAGTGAAGAGAGAGAGAGGTGTGCCGGTCTAGGAGAGAAAAAGGGCGATGGTGTGAGGTTCAGTGATGTGTGGAGATGAAAGGAACAGATTAAGAGAGAAGGGTGGAGAAGAAGAGCTGGGTTGGGTGGTGAATAGAATGGGGCTAAGGTGGGTGGTTGTGGCTGCTAAGGCAACAGCAACAATGAATTTAATCGGGTTAAGGAAGAAGAAGAAAAAGAAATGGAGTAGACGAAGAAGAAATGAAATGGAGATAAGAGGTTTACCGTGGAGTGCTTGGATTTGAAGGGACGCCGGAGTTGGGAGTTTGGGTTGGTGGTCGCCGGATTGATGAGGTCAGTAGGGAGAAGGAGAATGACTGCCTTTTTTCTGCTCATTGCTCTTTACCTCTCTCAAGTTGGTTGAGTTTCAAATTCTCATTCATTAGGGTTTTGTTTGTCTTATTGAATATGAACCGTTGGATTAAGAATCATCAACGACTCATATATATTTATAAATCTAAAACTAATTTACATGTTTTATGTATCTTAAACAAGGTCTATAAATCTAAAACTAATATGTGGTATATAAAATATAGTATAATTTATTCGATTTGGTTTGGTTCAATTCGGTTTGGGTTTGGGTTTGGTTCGGTTTAACCGAGGACTCAACCCAAAACCGAACCAAACTAATTCGGTTTGGATTTTTCTAAACCATAACCAAACCATTTGTCTACAATCCCAACCCAAACCGAACCAAAGTCGGTTTGGGTCGGTTCAATTTTGGTTTAAATCGAACCAAGTTGCACCCCTACTACTAACACATGAAGTAGCAACTTTTTGTCTTTCTAGTGTATTTGCAGTCAACTGTAAAGATTTTTTGTTAACCTGTATGGCCAAATGGAGAATACCTGGGCTCTTTATTCTGAACCTGAATCCCTATGGTCTAAATCTGTTTCAGCTAAATATATTAAGAATAACAGTATTCTTGATATCATTCCCTAATCAAAAGACTCTGTTATGTGGAAAAAATTATGCAAAGTGAGCTATATATTGTGAAGCATGGTTTGGGTTGGATCATTGTCAATGGAATGGAAGGGATATCCCCATTAACAATCCCAACTGGCTCCCTTACTTTGATATCTTATCCAATCATTTCTTACCTGCACATTTGAATGTTGTCGCTGATTTTATCGACTCTGAGAATCGATCATGGAACCATAGCATCATTGATACTTGGTGGCCTCCTCATCTTGCTGAGAAAATTAAAGCTATACCTCTTCACTCTTCTGGTAATGTTGATAAGGTAATCTGGGCATCGACTACCTCTAGTAAATTCTCTGTTTCTTCAGCGTATAATCTTTTATTTGAATTTACAAACCCTCCTAATGGTAATATTTAGCTACTCCTTTGGCACCTTCCTTGTGCCCAGAAGGTAAATTTTTTTATATGGAAATGTTTTCACAATGGGATCCCTACTTATGACCTGTTGAGTAGTACATTAAACACTCGGGTGGAGGAATGTGTTCTCTGTCATCAAGTCATTGAATCTCCCATGCATCTTTTTGCCCACTGTATTTTTGCTAAAGCTATCTAGTTTTCTTGTGTAGGTTGTAGGAATGACCATCTACTCTCTCTCCACTATGTTCTTGAATGGTTTACTCTACTATTTTCTGTTTCTAACCTTCATTTCCCTACGCATTTAGTAAACTTGGCTGCTGCTACTGCAAATTTTATTTGGGCAATATGGCTCACCCATAACAAAATGATTTTGAAAGCTCCTCCCGAGCATTGATTTCACTTCCTCTATCTTTTATTCTTTACAGTTGGATACTTGCTCACTGTTGGATCAAAAAGTTCATTTGAAGAACTCATTAAAGATCAAGGAATGCATCAATGTTCGTTGGACTCGCCCACCTCTTGATTTTATCAAACTCAATACGGATGGAGCTGCCCACGGTAATCCAGGCACTGCTGCTGTTGGTGCTGTTTGTAGAGATGTTGATGGTCGCTTCCTTTGTGATGCTGCTCTTTACATTGGTACTACTAACTCTGTTGTTGCAGAAGCTTTCACTATCAAAGATAGACTCACTTTGGCATTGCATTCTGGGTTCAAATAGATCATAATGGAATGTGACTGCTCAACTCTAGTTTCTATTATTTGCAATTATCTTGATGATGCTCCATGGAAGATCCACCCTATCATTTCTACATTTCCACTCTTAATGCTCGTTTTGATAACATTAGTTTTTCTTTTATATTTCGAGAAGCAAACTCTGTAGCACCCTATTGCTAACTTTGCTTTAAATTTTTTCTCTTTGTTTGGTTCCCCTTGAAGCCATTAGACTTTATGGGTATGACGACTCCCCGTTGAGTCGTTGGATTTCTAGTTAATTCTATATGGTAGTCTCTTTTGTCAAAAATAAATAAATAATATATATATATTTGTTTTTATAACCTAAATCGAACCACACGTCCAAAAACTCAACCCAAACTGAACCCAAGTTGCACCCCAGTATTAATCGTGTGAAACGCAGTGAGAGAGAGAGAGAGACAGAGAAGAGAGAGGGAGATCTAATGAGATGGTAAGCAGAAGAGGGCCTTCCAATTTCCGTTTGAGAAGCTCTGCAACAGCTAAATTTTTCCCTAAACCCTCTTCCTTTTCCCTCATTATTTATTTACTACTATTACTATTACTATTAGCTTTCTTCACTCTGGTATTCATCTTCTCCGCTAGTGAGATTCATCAAGAAGGTCAAAAATCATTATTCTCCGAAGAGTCTCAATCTCAACAGGTATTGTTAATCTTCCCCTTCCGTTGTTGATCAAGTATCAAATGGATTGCTCTCTTTCTGGAATTCGGAGTATTGGGATTTGTTTCTTGCACTGTATTTACAAATGGGTTCCCCTCGTTTCGGCTGAGATCGAATGTTTTAATGTTTTAGGGTTTAATCATTTTGAAATTTCTGATAACTGAGTAATCGTTTTTTTCAGCAGTCTTTCAGAGGTTTATATGTCATTGATCTGGATTTTGTGTTTTTTCAAAAAAAAAAATTAATTAATTAATAAAAAAATTTCAACTCGTTTGGACCGATCTTCGAGCAAACATTTGAAAGCAAACGTGTTAAATCAGACATAGGATATGTGCTTGAACTGTTTGGCCTGCAACGCATCATCAAGAGAGTTTGATCTCTTTATATTGAGCCCACCCAGTATAAGATGTTTGGACTCTGTGAACTCGTCATTGTTGCTGGTTCGTTGATATTTTCCCAAACTGTATTTGTTATATTTTGAGGGTAGGAATCATGTTAATTTTTTCAAACCTGACCAAACCAAACTGAACTTGCAAATTCATTTTTTTTATATTCAGTGTAGGGTTAACCAAACAGAATCAGTTTGGTTTTTGTATTTTAATGTATCAGATTCTATTCGGTTTTTAGTTTGGTCTTGATTCGAACCAGCCAAATTACACCCCTAGTTAGAAGCTCTGGGTGGTCGCCTTGGGGCTGATCACTAAACCTGGATGTCATCTAAATGCGTGTGCCATTCAACTGGGGACTTACCCCCAGATTTCATGTCGCTAAGGGGGGAAATGGCGAAATGTCGGCGACATGGAGCGACATGTCGCCGA
>JAUPMG010281019.1:0-15448 GCA_031762675.1 Pachysandra terminalis | reverse complement strand
CGAGATTGCAAACCATGGGTGCCATATGGCTAAGCTTCAGAAAAAGTGGCCTAGTCGCCTGTTTTTAACAGCACTGGTTCCTGTCTACTGGATTTTGGTTTTGAGGTGCTAAACCCTTAGATAATGGCTGACTAGCTTGGAAACCGGAATCGGACCCAGTGTCCATTTTCATTTTCAGAGTTGATCTTTTTTAACAGTACACAGTACACACAACTGCTCAACTGTCCTCTGCTTCCTGCTTTATTTTCTTATTTCTGCTTTTCTTCATATTTCTGTCATAGATTTTGTGGGGTTTCGAATATTCTAATTGTCCTAGTAAACTCTTTCCAAAGAAAATACTGATCATTCTTTAAGTATGAGATAACTGTTTTTCATTTGCAACCATCAGCACTGGTAAACATCTCCTTGTTATGAAGTTGAAATAAGTATCGAGCTCTTTAAGTGCTAGATCAAACCTTTGCCACGTAAAATGATGAAGATAGAATAACTGAGCTTTCTTATTCTGTTGTTTTTATATCCTTGTATAGCTTAGACATGACGAGCTGTTTTTTCGGTAGCTAGATTATTTGGATAAATATCATGTATCATTTTCCCCGTGCTTTTTTAATATGTTGCACCATCTTATTACCTATCCAAAAAAGAAGATAGAATATATGTTGACATTCTCCCCCATTTAAATAAATTGGACTGCGTACAAATTTCCATCAGGTTTTTATATTGGAGTAAATGATCGCAATAAAAACCTTGTTCCATTTTTATTTTTCATTAAATTATGTTGGTATTGTAAAGGAATGCACCTTCATAATGAGGCATCTCTTGTTTGAGTTTTCAGGTGCCAGATGATCAACTTTGGGATGCTTCTTTCAGTTATAGTTTCCATCCATGTGTCAAGCCTACCTTTAGATATAAAGGTTTCATTCTTAATTCTGTTCTCTTTTGGATTTAAATGTGGTCACTTTGACTTGTTCCTGAAACTTAGGAATGAAAATTGATGATATTGCAGAAAGCTGTAGTTCTCTTAGCGTTGCAATAGGGTATTCCTTTTCGTATTTAATCTTTTGAAGTTTCTTTTTTCCTACTTGGTCTTTTTTTTTTATAATTTTTTTTAATGCTATTAATTACTATTATAAAATTTTCCTGAGGCTGATATATATATTTTATGTTGTCAGATGCTCAAGAATGGGACCGCTATATAAATGTGAGAAGTAATGGAGGACTGAATCAAATGCGCACTGGTGTAAGTTAGTGACCTCTATATTTTATCAAATTGCTTATAAAGCAGCTATTTTATGGTAGTCTTATTTATCTTTACTCCTACACATAAATGCATGCATCAGCTATTTTTTAAGGCAATCCTTATGTCGTTCCTGAACTATATGTGTGACCAGAATCTCTAGATTTGAACAGAAGACATGTTTCTAAACGAGATTAAAAAGATTTTCGTTGCAAGATAAATTATATTATATTAAGAGAAAAGGTGCAAGAACCATGAACATGATTTGTATGCAGAGGCTAAAATAAAAGAGCTAGCTGAAACAGTACAAGGCTAAGGAGAAGCAATACACACTAGTCACCAACAAAAGATATAAAACGCAACTCAGAAAATTCAAGGAACAATGAAATCCCCTAGTAGAAATGAAGACGATGATCATGCTTTTTAACTCCCTTTCTCTGGGTCTTCCATGTTTTCAAAATTTTCTTGTTACTCTCCTTTCAAGTTGCCCAGCATACAATAGAAGGGAACATGTTCCACAAAATAGAAAGCCTATCCCTTGTCTTTTGATAACCCCAATTATACAAGGCATCTCGAGGAAAAAGGGTGTAGACCAAGAATACCATCTCTCCCTGAAAATATGACTGACTTCACCTTCGATTTATATAGGGAACACTTGTTAGATATGCTTTACTTTCTTGCTACAAGTTGTCTGCCATGAGAATTCTGCCCAAAGCAGTGTTTTTAAAACTGGGCAAAGCCGAACGGTTGGACCGGTTGATCCACCGTCCACCTACCTTTTCAAGCTGGATCAAGCCTCAGGCTAGTAGGAGCATTCGACCTGTTCAGACCGGTTTGACTGAAATAACCCATATGACCTGGGCGTCATTGACCCGGTGGAGCCATTGCATGACAAATAAAAAACAATAAGTTTACGTAAAAATATGAATGGAATACGACCGTTAAATCATGGATCCAATTTAAATTTGTGTGCAGTTATAGACATTAATAGTTCTCTCCTCTAAAAGACCTTATGTATTAGAGACATTTCAAGGGTAAGGAGTTGGACTTGGGGGCCATCATTTGAAGGGTTCTCTCTTTCATTATATATGGGTTTCGGTTTTATCAGATTTTATAGAAATCTCGTTCTCCTCTAGTAAGGCTGGGAATGGGCTGTTTAGAACATGGTTTCAAGGATCGGCCAATACCGGTCCGGTTCCAACCCACCTCGTTCTCCTCTAGTCAGGCTGGGAATGGTCTATTTAGAACATGGTTTCGAGGATCGGCCGATACCGGTCCGGTTCCAACCCGCGATACAAGCCTTTGTATCGCTGGGTTATGGACCGGCGGTCCGGTGACCGGTTCCGCTGGTCCGGCAACCGGTCTGCCGATCCCTCCGGTCCGACGACCTATACCGCTGGCCGGTTCCGCCGGTCCAGCGCGATCTGACATTAAATTTTTTTTTCTGTACCGGATCCGGATCCGGATCGGCCGGTACCGGTCCGTACCGGCGATCCGGACCGGAACCGGTCCGGCAACCAGTTCCGGTATTTAAAACCTTGGTTTAAAAGGGAAAAATAATTACCATTTGGCTCGATGGGACCTGGTTTGTAGACCAAGAGAAGGAGGGATTGAAATAAGAAGATTGAGGGATTTCAACAAGGCTTTACTGGGGAAGTGGTTGTGGGGAAGTCTTTGAAGGGAAGTGAGAGGGTAAAAGTACGGTTGCTGACTGGGGGGTGGGAAGTGGTGCCTATTAGATCTTCTTACGGAGTAAGTTTGTGGAAGGCCAGTGGGTCCGTTTCAAAAGAATTTAGGGAATGGATCTATTACTCGGTGGGAAGGGGAAATCGGGTTAAGTTTTGGGAAGATTGTTGGTGTGGTGAGGTTCCTTTTGCAATAAAATATAATGCCTTGTACTTAATAGCGCTAAGCAAAGGGGATTGGGTCTGCAATATCATGCACAAGGAAGGGAATGAAGTTGGGTGGAATTTAAGATTTAGACGTGCGCTATTTGATAGGGAGGTGGATGATGCCCCGTGCTCTCATGTTGGAACTGGGTAAAATTAGGCTTGCTGATTGCCCGGACAGAAGGTGTTGGAGAGGTGGGGGGAATGGTTTGTTCACAGTGAAGTCTTTTTTTGAACCTACTTCCCCAAGGTATATTGGAGAGGCAGCCGATAGGTCAATTTTGAGAGCTCGTAGCCCTTCAAAAGTGTCTTTTTTTGTTTGGTTAGCGGCTCACGACAAGATCCTAACAGTTGATCATCTCATTTCCAGAAATTGGTCTCTTCCTAACCGGTGTGTTATCTGCAAAAAGAAGGCTGAATCTGTTAACCATCTTCTCATTCATTGTGAGGTAGCCAAGGATCTATGGTCCTTCTTTCTTTGTGGTCTTGGTGTTATGCGGGTGTTGCCGGAGGACTTGAAAAGCTTGCTTTTAGTGTGGGGGTGGAGGAGGAAGAGGACAAGACGGGACATTTTATGGAATCTATGCCCCTATGTTGTTTGTTGGTCAATATGGAAAGAAACAAACTATAGAGTGTTTGAGGATAAGGAGGTTCAGATTTGGAAGATTAGAAAGAGAGCTGTTGCCCTACATTTTCAATGGGCAAGGGTACTGCCAGAATTTTGTGGAATTGATTTTGGAGATTTTGTAAATAGGTGGGGGGAGCTATAGAGGAGAAGCTAACTGAGATAGGGGAGGGTGCTTGACATTTAGTTGGAGGTCTATACTTGTACATGGGATGATTGACATGTAAATCTGTTATTATCTTATAGTAATATAATATCATAACTTTACTTATCAAAAAAAAAAAAAAAAGGCTGGGAATGGGCTGTGGAAGCTGTAAATTGTAATTTTTCTATTTTCTTAGAATTTTTGCTTTTCTGGTAGACTCATTGCATATTTTCGTGTATTTAAGGCTCTTTCCCCTTTTCTTAGCCTTTAATAGAAATATATCATACCTTTACCAATACAAAAAAAAAGGCCTTTATGACTTTGTGTTAGGGTTTAGTTTTTACCATTTCGAGAAGTTTGTTGATTTAAACTTCTATTTTTTCACTCTTTACACAATAACTATAACAGTTGCTACTTTCTGGTTTTTATTTTTATTTTTCAGATTTTCCTATTTCTTTCTATCTACTACACCCACATATATATACGTGCATATATATAATGACTTTGGTCGATATTGGGATCATAGAGACCTCCGATAAAATTGGAATGACCTGGCCCAGGCCAAGTCAATGCCCGGTCCAGGTCTCAGCACATTGGCCCGGAGCCGCTTCCATATTTGAAAAAGCCACTTTGGAAGGGACTAGAGCCTTCCAGATGACGTGGATTGGGTCAAAACTAAGGAAGTCAAAGAGAAGGGACCTAAAATGATATCACAGAAAAGTATCATTCTTGTCCCAAATCCATCTTCTAAGATCCAAACAAGATTATGATAGAGATGGCAAATTTAGAAACTTTAGAATAGCTTTAACTTGAGCAAATTTCCCATCAAATAAGTCTCTCTTTATAGAAAGTGTTAGGTAGTGTATCATTAATCAGGATATTTCTGACTAGGGCATCCCTTTAAATAGCTAGTGAACATGCGTGCAAAAGTGGCTTTGAGTGATATATCATTGGATGTTTTTTGAAGCCCAAACTTCAACACAACTTCCGTGAATCTTCCAAACCACGCCCGAGGTGATTGCTTTAAACCATATAGGGACTTTTTCAGCTTGCACACTAGATTAGACTCCCCTTGAGCAACAAAACCAGGCGGTTGCTCCAAATAAACTTCTTCCTGCAAATCGCCATGAAGAAACGCATTCTTTACATCCAGCTGATGTAAGGGCCAACCATAGGATGCTGCAAGAGATGTAATAAGCCGGACTGAGGCCAACTTTGCAACTGGGGAAAAGGTGTGTGTAATCAATACCATAAGTTTGAGCATACCCCTTTGCAACTAATCGAGCTTTGAGACGAGCGACAGACCCATCAAGGTTCATCTTGACCACATACACCTACTTTCATCCAATAGATTTCTTACTAAGAGGCAAGGCCACTAAATCCCATGTCTGATTTATCTCAAGAGCTGTCATCTCATCTAACATGGCCGCTCGCCACCTGGGAGAAGACAAGGCCTCAGATAAAGACTGAGGTACCAAGACGACATCCAAGGTTGAAATAAAGGCCTGTAGAGTCGGAGACAAGCCTGCATATGAAACTGTGGTTGAAATAAGATACTTGGCACAGTCACGACGATCCTTTCGAAGAGCAATAGGTACATCAAGATCAGTCGGTGGATCAGGCAACGAGGAGTCCGACACAATAGAGGGCGGCTCAGGAGCAACTACAGGAGAGGAACCAAAAATCCTGCGAGAACCACGAACATATGTTTGAACCGGAGGACTAGCATGTGTGATAGGCATACTTGGAGGAGCTCGGATGAGATCATACAGAAGGAACTCATCAAGATTAGACAGCTCCTACACACTGGGCGACGACGAAGAAGAGAGAAAAGGAAAAGACTCACGAAACGCGGCATCAGATGACATCAGATACTGTCCCAACTCAAGAGAGTAACACCTATAACCTTTTGGGTACGAGAATAACCAAGGAAGATACACTTTAATGATTTAGGATCCAGTTTGGTTACATGGGGTCTAATATCCCGACAATAGCATGTACATCCAAACACCCTCACGGGAAGAGAATGTAAGGGCTGACTTGGATGCAGAACACGATGAGGGATCTCTCCCTGAAGAACAGATGAAGGCATTCGATTTATCAAGTATGTTGCTGTAAGAACAGCACCACCCCAGAACACTTTGGGTGCCTTCATTTGGAACATAAGGGCCCGTGATACTTCCATAAGGTGGCAATTCTTATGTTCAGCCACACCATTCTGTTGGGGGGTATCTGGACAAGATGACTGGTGAATAATGCCTTGAGCGGTCATGAAAGAGACAAGAAGACCAGATAAATACAAATGAGCATTATCGCTACGTAATACACGAATTGGGACAGAAAATTGAGTCCGTATTTCAGCATGAAAGGTACAAAAAATAGATAATAGTTCAGAACGGTGCTTCATTAAATAAACCCCAAGTGACTCTAGAATAGTCATCCACAAAGGTTACAGAATAACGGTAACCAGTTTTTCATAAGACTGGACATGGATCCCAAATATCGGAATGGACTAACTCAAATGGAGCACATGCTCGTTTATTTGGACTCGAGACATAAGACCTGCGATGATGTTTCGCAAACTGACACGACTCACAAAATAATTCTGGTAACGATACCAGAGACGGACAAAGACGCTTCAAACTTGGAAGTGCGGGATGGTCAAGTTCAAGGTTATCAAAACTCCTAGGCGACACTTTTAAGAAAAAGGCTATGATAAATAAATTATATGTCATTTATATAAATGTAATATGCCAATATTTGAAATATCAGTGTTTTCTCTCTGAGAGAGAAGAGGGGGAGAGAAAGAGAGAGAGAGAGAGGGGGGGATTTCTCTCAGAGCGTGAACAGAAAAACAGGGGCGGGCCTAGGCGCTGTGCAGAAAAAAAAAAGAGGCAGATCGAGAGAGAGAGAGAGAGAGAGAGAGAGAGAGAGAGAGAGAGAGAGAGAGAGAGAGATTTTAAACCTGGAAAATCGTGATCTTTAAAACAGAGATTTCAAGAAAAAAAAGGTTGGGGCCGTTGACAGAGGGAATACAAAGATTTAAAAAAAAGGTTGGGGCTGTTGACAAAGAGGGAAAACAAAGATTTAAAAAAAAGGGGGGAGCGTCAAGAAAGAGAGCGAGAGAGAGATTTCAGAAGAAAAACAAAAAAAATCGTCCAAGAAAATGAAAGAGAGGGAGAGAGAGAGAGAGAGAGAGAGAGAGAGAGAGAGAGAGAGAGAGAGCATACTTGATTCTTTGGGTTTTTTATTTTTTCCTCATACTCTTGTTTGCTGAGTTAAAAATCTTCAGTATTTTTCCATATGCTTTGCTCTTGTTTGCTGAGTTGAAAATCTTCAGTCTTTCACTTTGTTGAGATTTCTTCGATGGGCTTGGTCTTTAACCCTAAATCTTCTCTTTTGTTTCTCCAAACAGTTAATGATATTTTTTGTCTTAAATCTTAGCAAGTCAAAAGTTAAAAAAACAAGTAGATACAACTTAACCACAGTTGAGTAATAAAATAAAATTTAATGTGGGTTTCTCCCTTTTTTTACACTTTTTCTGTATGCACACGAGGCGTTCAAAATAGCATGAGGTGCACGCCTCATTAATGCCTCATCATATGAGGCGTGCACCTCATGCTATTTTAATGAGCCTCTAGTGCTTTTTGCGCCTTGAGGCGCGCGCCTCGAATGCCACTAAAACAGTGCTTCTGAGTATATATATATCTATCTCCATTCTCACCTTGCTACAATCATGCTCTTGGTAGCGATTGAAGTTACTTTTGAGTTCTCTCTCTTTCTGCCTTTTTTCATCTCTTTTTTTCTTTTGTCCCCTATCCATTTTCTCCCCTTTTTATGTGGTTCTTGTTTTAGGTATCATCTGAGATCCCTTTAGAGTTTCTAGGGACTCTTGATCAGTGTTTTTAATGGTGTTCGAGGCGTGCGCCTCGAGGCGTTCAAAAAACGCTATGAGGCTCATTGAAATAGCACGAGACGCACCCTCATTTGAACGCCTCATGCACATACAAAAAAAGTGCAAAAAAAATAAAGGGGAAAAACCATGATTAAATTTTATTTTATTACTTAACTGTGTTTAAGTTAAGTTACATACTTGTCTTTTAACTTTTACTTGTTAAGATTTAGGACACAAAAAATATCATTGACTATTTGGAGAACCAAAAGAGAAGAAGTGTCAACAAATTGAAAGACTAAAGATTTTCAACTCAGCAAACAAAAGCAAAGCACAAGGAAAAAAAACCCAACAAATCAGGTATGTCTGTATTTTTTTTCTTCTTAATCGTTAACTCTCTCTCTCTCTCTCTCTCTCTCTGTTCGTCCTACTATTTTATTGGATGTTTTTTTTTTTTGAAATTTCTCTCCCGCTCTCTTTCTGGACCCTCAAGAAAGAGAGCGGGAGACGCACCCTCATATGATGAGGCCCAATTTTGAACGCCTCATGCTCATACAAAAAAACTGCAAAAAAAAATAAAAGCGAAAAACCCATGATTAAATTTTATTTTATTACTTAACTGTGTTTAAGTTAAGTTATCTACTTGTTTTTTAACTTTTACTTATTAAGATTTAAGACACAAAAACTGTGTTTAAATTAAGTTATCTACTTGTCTTTTAACTTTTACTTATTAAGATTTAAGACACAAAAAATATTTTTTTTGATGAATAATCAAAAGATTTTACTAAAAAAGAGAGGAAGGATAGTATAGGGTTTCCCCGAGATGAGACACAAAAAATATCATTGACTATTTGGAGAAACAAAAGAGAAGATTTAGGGTTAAAGACCAAGCCCAACGAAGAAGTTTCAACAACGTGAAAGGCTGAAGATTTTCAGTTCAGCAAACAAGCGCAAAGCATAAGGAAAAAAAACCCAACATATCAGGTATGTCTGTATTGTTTTTTTCTTCTTAATCGTTAACTCTCTCTTTCTCTGTTCGTCCTACTATTTATTGGAAGTTTTTTTTTTTGAAATTTCTCTCCCGCTCTCTTTCTTGAGCCCCCCCACCTTTTTTTGTTTTCGAAATCTTTGTTTTACCTCTTTGTCAACATCCCCAATTTTTTTTGTTTTTTGAAATCTCTGTTTTGAAGATCACAATTTTCCAAGTTTAAAATCCCTCTTTCTCTCTCTCTCTCTCTCTCTCTCTCTCTCTCTCTCTCTCTCTCTCTCTCTCTCTCTTTAAATATTTATTTTTTTAATTTTTAAGAGCTTCTGAAGCTCACGATTTTACAATTCTCTGATTTTTAATTATTCAGAAATCAGAACCTTTGAAGATCACGAATTCACAATTTTCCCCTTGAATTCTTTGTTTTTTTAGTTTTCTATGTTTTCTTCCCTTAATTTGCTAATTACTTAATTCATATAGGATTCATAATTTTTTTTAGTTGCAATTTTATGTTTTTGCAACATTGCAGTTCTTATGGTTTGGGTAATTTAGTGCGTGGGTAATTTGCAGCATTGCAATTCACATTGTTTTCACTTAACAATAACTAGTAGAAGAGATTTTGCATGGGAATATGATCGAGAGGCAGAAGGAAGGCCAAGGGGATACCTGTTCTGTAATATTTGCAATAAATTATGTACTGAGGAATTAGCATAATAAAACACCATTTAGCTGGAACTCATCATGGGGTGGATGCATGAACAAAGTTTCCCGAAGATGTGAAATGACACTAAATGAAGTTGAACTTGCTTAAAAAAAACAATGAGGAACATTAGAAGAGCTAGGACTGTAAGTAGTAAAGATTCAAAGCCTTTTATAGTTGGAGAAGCAATTAATCAAGCATGTGGGAGTGTGGGTGGGAGTATGAGTGGGATTGGTTTGCAGCCAAGAACATCTGGTCCTATGGATCAGTTTGTGGCTAAAAAAGCACGAAAATCTACTGTAAACTCACAATAGGAGGAAAAAAAATGTGTGTAAAGCGATAGGGAGGTGCTTGTTTACCAATGGACTTTCTTTTAATTTGGTAAACAGCCCTTCAAAACAATGTGTGAAGAAATTTCAAACTTTGGGCCAAGCTTTAACCCTCTATCAATGCATGAGATAAGAACATAATAACTTAAGGAAGAGGTGGAGCATGTTGATAAGCTAATGGAGGAGTACAAAAAATCATGGGAAAAGTATGGCTGCACAATTATGTCTGATGGTTGGACAGATGGTAAAAGTAGATCAATCATCAATTTTTTGGTCAATAGTCCTATAGGGATAATGTTCTACAAATCCATTGATGCATTAACATCAATAAAAGATGGTGAGTTGCTTTTTAAATATCTTGATGTTGTGAAAGAAATTCGAGAAGAAAAAGTTGTTCAAGTCATTATAAACAATCACTCTAGCTATGTATTAGCTGGTAAGAAATTGATAGAGAAGAGACCACAATTATATTGAACTCTTTGTGCAGCTCATTGTATAGATTTAATGTTGGAGGATATTGGAAAGATGAAGATACTTGCCAATACTATTGAAAAAGCAAAACAGGTTACAAAATTTATTTATCGACATGGATGGGTTTTCAATCTTATGAGAAGTTTTATAGAAAACCATAAGCTCCTTTGTTCAGCAATTACACGTTTTGCCATAGCTTTTCTTATGCTCCAAAGCATCTATAAAGAGAAACATCTTCAATCGATGTATATATCAGAAAATGGAATGAAAGTCAATGGTCTAAGTCTATTGAGGGGATTAAAGCAAAGGAGACTTTAATTCATGATCCAAGTTTTTGGCCTCAAGTTGCTTTTTGTATACAAACAACTTTGCCCATAGTTGAAGTGTTGAGAGAAGCTGATTCTGAAGAGAGAATATCGATGCCATATCTTTATGAGATGATGGATTCAGCCAAGGAGGAAATTTCATATGCTAATGGTGGTATGAGGAGAAAGTATATGCCTATTTGGAGAAATTTGATGAAATATGGACTCCACAACTTTACCGTCCTTTACATGCAACTGGCTATTATTTAAACCCACAACTACGTTATGAATCAAACTTTTCCAATGATCGAGAAGTGTGTCATGGGCTGTTTGCTTGTTTGGATAGGATGATTATTGATAAAAGTGAACGTATACTTGCGGATTGCTAGTTGGATTTGTATGATGAAGCTAAAGGAGAATTCGGCTCTGAAATGGCAATTAGTACTAGGAAAAGACGAGCTTCCGGTATTCACTATTCACTTTGGTATTTCACAAAATGTTTATATTTTGTGTTTAACAAATTTAATATTACTCCCTTGACTTACAATTTAATTAATTTTATTACAACTGATTGGTGGACCTGCTTTGAAACCAAGACTCCTGAGTTGACGAAGTTTGCAATTCGAATGCTAAGCCTTACATGTAGGGTTTTTGGTTGTGAGAGAAATTGAAGCATTTTTTATCAGGTTTCTATAATTTTTAACTTTATAATTATAGTTTAAATTATAGAGTTTAATAATGTTTTAAATCTATTATTTTCTTATTAGTTATTACTTTAATTTATACGTTGCTTTTAATTTTGAAATTTAAAGAGCAAAAGAAGTTGAATGCTCTTCTGTTTATCATGTACGATTTGAATCGAAGGGAAAGAAGCATCAAGAGGAGAGCAAAGGAACGGGTTGATCCCATTTTGGTTGAACAAATTGATTCGGATGATGAGTGGATCATTGAGAAGGACGATCCTGTTCTTCCTGTTGATATTTCATGGCTTGATGATGATAGGATAGTCCTTGAAGTTGCTGCAGTTGCGATGATTGAGAATTTGTCTTCAATGGATTCAGGTGTTACCACCATTAATCATGGTACTTCAGTTTCTCGAAAGAGGATCTGGGACTGGGAGTATGACACCACAATATGCACATAATTCATCTAGTAAGTATTAAATATTTAAATATTCCATGAGGAATACAATAATGAAGTTTGATTCAATTTGTTAATTTATTTTCCATTGATATTGATAGAATATAATTTACATTGTACGCGAAGGCAAAGAAGTTCATCCAAATTTGAATGTGATTGATGAGGGGATGTTTATGCAATCTCAAGGATATGGAGTAGATGATGATGATTATGCATATGACTTGATTGATGTGGATGACTTAGAGTGATATTTTGTTTGATGTAATGTTTAGGGTTTAGGATTTATAATTTAGAACATTCTTATATGTTTTCCTTTGGTGATGATGATGTGTTTCATTTGTTGTATTACACTATTACTATTGTTGAAACTTGAAAGTTGAAAATGTGATGATTGGCTACCTATTGATTGTCTTTTACTTAATGGAATGGAGTATAAGTACTTTTGAATTATTTTAGTGTTGAATTTGAAATTTTGTTTATTTTTAATTTTTATACCTTTTTATAGAATTTTTTTTTATTTTTCTACCCTTTTTTTATATTTGTAATGAGTATTATAATTTATTATATATTTATTAATTTATTTTATATTAAAAAAAAATACATGCTCATCTCAAGCCAAGATCTAATGCCTCACCTCACGCCTTAACGTTGAAAAACACTGCTCTAGATTAACATACGCAGCACCTTTAGGTGCTGCCATATGCATCATCTAAGGGAGAGACTCTCTAAGGGACTGCCACTTGTTCAAATCAAGGACTATCCCTTTTTAAGGATAGCCTTGAAATGAGTCCTTCTGAGGGGACTCTTATCTCATTTTTAGGTAGCCATTGGGCTGCTAATTGTTTGTTAGGGGGAGATCATCCCCTCTTGGGTATCCCGTTATGTGCTGCCTTGAGAGTATTCTCCCTTATCTGAAGAAGAAACATATTTCAGCAGGAGTCTTCTTTCGAAGACCCCTCGGGTTGTTGAAACTAGCCCATTGTAGGCCTTTATCTAGTGACATGTGTCCTTATGACATTATTCTTGCAATGGGCGGCCCTTTTAAGGTCAAAACATGTGATGGCTGACTTAGCCTCATTCCATCGTGACTTCCTTTTAAAGCTGTCCTTAGGACACTTTGTTGTCCTCCCGTCATTTGGGACATTGGTAGGACATCCCCTTAAAAGAGGGATGGAGTGGGGAGGGTTTGGGGTTCAAACCTGCGTCTCCCCAATGGGGGAGTGGTCGAGTGCATGGTCTTATATTTCGCCGGCATGCTTGGAAATATCGCCAACTTGTACTCCGGCGACGAGAAATCTGAGGGAAATTTATTAGATTTCTCCTTTTTATTTTTTTAATTCAAAAATTATATATTATTATAAAAATTATATATGATGCATAAATAATGAAAACATTTAAAAAAATTGTGATAAAAAGTGAATTATAATCATCATCATCATATGCCTTATCCCAACTAGTTGGGGTCGGCAAAAGTAAGGGAAATTCGCTAATTCCCCCTACAGGGTGTGTGCATCCGTACATGCCTACATATATATATATATATATATATATATTTTTTTTTTTTCATTTTTGAGATCTTTTAGGTATATTTCACTCCCATTTAAACCCTTAAAAAGTTTGGAATTAAAATTTATTTTTTTCCCCAACAATTCCCCTATATTGCTCCAAATTGACAAAATATTCTGCCATTCGGCAATGTTTTGGCAAAATCGCCAGCCCCCTGGCAAAATCTCAGGCAAAATTGAAATTGTAACCTTGGTCGAGCAGCCATCAGCACAGACATACCAAACTTAGGACACTTGGTACTTATGATGGACTTTCTCAGAGTCTAGTAGTATTGTGGTGGATCCAAACGTACGATGGCTGGTCAAACCAGTTGATTACAATCGTCACATGATGAGGACACAAGGCATGTGCAATGGACTTTCTCAGGGTCCATTTCTTCTATTATCATCAATGATTGGAACATGCAATGGCTCCTATTTTGTCCTTTTGTGCTATTAAATGTTTCTTGGTGGACCTTTACATTAAATGTGGAAGCCTGCAATGGCTTCGCATGGTCCTTTGGGCTGCTATGACAGCTCATTACAGGTTCAAGCCTCTTTTCAAGGCTGTGTAGTTATTAAATGGTGTTCTTATCCCCCTATGGATCCTATTGGAGTGTAATGCCCTGTGATGGAAACGCATGTCCCTTTGGGCAGTGAGATTTCCACTGCCAACACACTGTAAAAGCGTTCACACCAACTGAAAAACCTTCAAACCATTCAAAATATGTTGTCCTTCAAATCACAAGACTAAGAGCCTCCATGATGATAGTGAATATAAAGGTGATAGAGAGTCACCCTGTTTTCAACCGCTAGAGCTAGAATCTCTAATATGCCGATTCACCCTGCAGAATTCGATCCACTTCCTCCATCTTAGTCAGAACGCTGTTCTTCTAAGGTGTATGAGCAAATTCTTGATCAATTGGTTGTAAGCCTTCTCTATCAAGTTTTTATAAAATACAAAGAACTATGCTTCTTATTTTGGAATCAAAGCATTCGTTGGCTGTGAGCACCCTATTAAAGATTTGTTTACCCTTCATAGAAGCACTTTGTAGGGCTGAGATAATATCACATATTCGTTAGTCTATTTCCAGGCACTTCTTATTTATAAATACAGACGTGGTATGTGTATAAATATTCTGTTGTTAAATCTTACGATTTGACCCTAGATCGATTCAAATCGAGGGCGGTATCTGCTTTGGACTGATAGAAAGCTTCTCCCTTTTTTACCTCCTGACCGCAAAAAACAAAAATAGAATAAGTTGTTCTTACCGCGACGGAGTCATCTTTATCTGAGGGGGAGGCTTCGTCCTACGGCTCAGATAAAGATGTTAGGATCGGCCGGCTCATCCTCGGAATCTGAAAAGAAAAAAACAGACAATCAGTAAAAAAATCGGCTTTGTTAGAATCTTATGATTTATATATTGAATCTTACGATTCACGATTTAATTGTACGATTCATACGATTTAATCGAATCTTGCTATATTCCGTTTGCTCTCACTCTGCTTCTCCCTTTATCTGCCGTCTGCTCACACACAGTCTCTCTTCGTGTTTTTACCTCTCATCTATCACACACTCTCTTGCTGGATAGTGTACTTCTAAGCTACAAACCTGCAAAATCTCTCTCTCTCTCTCTCTCTCTCTCTCTCTCTCTCTCCCCGCTCCCCCTCTCTCTCCCCTCTCCCCACTCTCTCTCTCCCCCTCTTTGTTATGTGATATATCTGAGAGAAGGGCACTCTGTCCGGTTGTCAGTACAACCATCTCTCTTCCCTTCTCTTGTTACTCATGGAGGAGAAGAATCTTTGAAGCTTGTCTAGGATGACATTATCAACTATGTATCCTTGATTTCACAGTTCTTTTGCTGCCATGTTATCTCAACACTGCAGTCATGCTGTGATTTAATGTATCGATGTCTGAGGTTCGGAGGTCTAAAAAGACGAGATCCTATCTCTTCATTCGTTTATTATTTTTTTTCTATTACTATCCAAACCAGTGTTTTTAAAGGCGTACGCCTCGCACGCCTCGAGGCGTGGCGTTAGGAAAACGCCATGCGTTTTACATAGATGGCGTGAAACGCTCGAGAGGCGTACTCCTTATTGGGTGAGGCGCACGCCTCACGCTATATATTGCGCCTCACACATGAGGCGTACGCCTCATGTGCATACAATACAAAAAAAAATATTAATTT
>JAUPMG010280999.1:0-18410 GCA_031762675.1 Pachysandra terminalis | reverse complement strand
CCACATCATTGGTCTGAAATTGACTTTGGAGGAATGATTTCAAGGACGATATATCTGTAGTATCACTGCCTGTGATAACAATGTCATCTACACACACCACCAAAAGAATTTTCCCTGCACCAGATTGGCGAAAGAAAATCGAATGATCCTTGGATGCTCTTTGAAGCCCAAACTTCAACACAACTTCCGTGATCGTCTAAACCACGCCCGAGGTGATTGTTTTAAACCATATAAGGGCTTTTTCAGCCTACACACCATATTAGACTCCCCCTGAGCAACAAAACCAGGCAGTTGCTCCAAATAAACCACTTCCTGCAAATCGACATTAAGAAACACATTCTTAACATCCAACTGATGTAAGGACCAACCATATGATGCGGCAAGAGATACAATAAGCCGGACTGAGACCAACTTCGCAACTGGGGAAAAGGTGTCTGTATAGCCAACACCATAAGTCTGAGCATACCCCTTCGTAACTAATCGAGCTTTGAGACGAGCAACAGACCCATCGGGGTTCATCTTGACCACATACACCCATTTACAACCAATAGATTTCTTGCCAAGAGGCAAGGCCACTAAATCCCATGTCTGATTTGTCTCAAGAGCCATCATCTCATCTATCATGGCCGCTCGCTACCCGGGAGAAGACAAGGCCTCAGATAAAGACCGAGGTACCGAGACAGCATCCAAGGTAGAAACAAATGCCTGTAGAATCGGAGGTAAGCCTGCATATAAAACTGTGGCTGAAATAGGATACCTATCACAGTCACGGCGACCCTTCCGAAGAGCAATAGGTACATCAAGATCAGCTGGTGGATCAGGCAACGAGGAGTCCGATACAGTAGAGGGCGGCTCAAGAGCAGCTACGAGCATAGTGTTTGAACTCGGAATTAGGATCAGGATCAGCCAAGACGGATCATATGAAATTAATTAAAAAAAATAAAAAAAAAACCTAACTCGTTCCGATCCCGAGATGGATCGGGCAAAGGCTTTTATGTTATATATCGGGATCGGACGGACCCGGGGATCGTCCCGGTCCGATCCGGAGTTGGATCGTCCGATCCATCTCGAGATCGGACAATCCCTAACACTATGGCTACGGGAGAGGAACCAAAAATTCTGCGAGAGCCACGAACATATGTCTGAACCAGAGGACTAACATGCGTGATAGGCATACTTGGAGGAGCTCGGATGAGATCATACAGGAGAAACTCATCAAGATTAGACAACTCTAACACACTGGACGACGAAAAAGAGAGAAAGGGAAGAGACTCACGAAACGTGACATCAGATGACACCAAATACCGTTCCAACTCAGGAGAGTAACACCTATATCCCTTTTGGGTAAGAGAATAACCAAGAAAGATGCACTTTAATGATTTAGGATCCAGTTTAGTTACTTGGGGTCTAATATCCTGACAATAACATGTAAATCCAAACACCCACAGGAGAAGAGAATGTAAGGGTTGACTTGGATGCAGAACACGATGAGGGATCTCTCCCTGAAGAACAGATGAAGACATCCGATTTAACAAGTATGTTGCTACAAAAACAGCATCACCCCATAACACTTTGGGCACCTGCATATGGAACATAAGGGCTCGTGCTACTTTCATAAGGTTGCAATTCTTACATCAGTCACACTATTCTGTTGGGGGTGTCTGAACAAGATGACTGGTGAATAATGCCCTGAGCAGTCATGAAAGAGACAAGAGGACCAGATAAATACTCACGAGCATTATCACTACGTAGTACACGAATAAGGACAAAAAACGGAGTGCATATTTCAGCATAAAAGGCACAGAAAACAAAAAATAATTCAAAGCGGTGCTTCATTAAATAAATCCAAGTGACTCTAGAATACTCATCCACAAAGGTTACAAAGTAACGGTAACCAGTTCTTGACAGGACTGGACATGGACCCCAAATATCATAATGGACTAACTCAAATAGAGCATATGCTCGTTTATTTGGACTCAATACATAGGACCTGCGATGATGTTTCGCAAGCTGACACGACTCACAAAATAATTCTGGTAACGATACCAGAGACAGACATAAACGCCTCAAACTTGGAAGTGCAGGATGGCCAAGTTGACAATGAAGCTCCAACGGGGTGGGAGACATGCTGGAACATGCTACAGAATTTGGTCCCTCTTCCAGCACGTAGAGACCTCCTGACGTGCGATGCTCCCTACCAATCGTCCGCCTCGTCGAACGATCCTTAAACACACAATGATTAGTGTAAAAAGTAGCCAGGCAGTCAAGCTCTTTCGTAAGAGCACTTACCGACAACAGATTAAACAGCAAATTAGGCAAATATAGAACAGAGGATAATCGTATAGTTGGAGTGGGAACAGCAGTACCAATCCCTTTGACAACCACAAAAAACCCATCCGCCACTCTGACGTCGGGATGAGACGTCGTGGGAGAATATGTGCATAAAGTACCTGTGGATCCTGTCATATGATCCGAGGCGCCAGAGTCAATCACCCAAGTCCTGGGAGATGCAGATAGTTATGCAAAAGAGGACGATCCAGTCTAAGCCACAATCGCAGACATGGAAGGCTGATTGGCAAGTAACCGAGAATACTCCTCGGCTGTGAGATGGATACTACCGTCATCGGGAGGCGTCGGTACCCCTGTAAAAGTGTTCTGGACAGATCTGGAAACGACATGAGCAGACCGAGACGTAGGAGGCTTGCCATGTAATTGGAAATACCTGTTGCTTTCCTCCCATCTAAAGTATAAACTACTAATAAGCACAAAATCCCCTCCTGATTTTAGAAATCATCTCTAACAACCTAAAATCAAAAGGAATGAAGTAAACCAGTTGGTCGTAAGACACCTACCTCAAAATGATCTCAGAAAAATACAAGGTTTCTCGCCTCCGGAAATCACGAACAAAACGTTAATGGACGAAGACGATCTGACGAAGAACGAAGAAGATACGATCGAATCTCTGCAATGGCCCTGCAGGAATCCACGTTCGTTCTTCTCTCCAGAAATCTCTACAATACTTGAAAATTCAGAAATCCCTAATCTAAGTCTAATTGAAATTTTAATTAAACCAGGACTCAACCATTCATATTTATAGAATAGGCTTAGTTCTCCGATTCAAGCACCGGTTCAACCCTATAAACCACACTAAACCACCGGTTAAACCAAAATCACTTAAAGTACTAAAACATGATACGGTGCATGCTAGCCCATACATGCATACATGCATCATCACCCGAAAATGTGAATAAAATACAATCTAACCATACGATTTGAAATCCGAAAATACCGATCATCTCAGAATTCAACAAGGCATATAATCATACACACAGATCAATAATCACGTGAAAATAAACATAGATACGTGCCACATGCACCTTGTGAGTGTGTGCCACGTGTGCAAAAAATGTACGGATCACTACACTTACGCTAGATCAGATTCAGTTTTTCTTGGCAATGGTGATCAGCTTCGTATCACCAACATTGGTAACATATATGTTCCTCTTGGTTCTTCTTTCAAACTTACAAATGTCTATCATGTTCCTGATATGCATAAGAATCTTCTTTCAGTTGCACAATTTACTCAGGATAATCATGTCTTGCTTGCCTTTAATGCTCATAGGTTTTACATTATGGACTTGACCTCTAGTGCTCTTTTGTTTCAGGGCCTATGTCTATCCCTTGTCTTCTGTTCGTCCTGTTCCGCAAGCTTTTGCTGCTACAAATTTTCCTTTCATCCGTTTGGCACAATCGCCTAGGCCATCCAACTCACAAAGTCCCGTCTTACTTAGGTTCTAATCACTTGTTATCTTCTGATTTTTGCTTTCAAAAACCTTTTTGTAAGGGATGTGCATTAGGTAAGTCCACACATCTCTCCTTTACCATCAGTAATGAAATAAGTGTCTTTGCTCCTTTTGATTTAGTTCATTCTGATGTTTGGCAATCTCCTGTTCTATCTATCTCTGGGTTTAAATATTATGTATTATTTACTAATGATTTCACGCGCTACACTTGGATTTTCCCTATGCGGCAAAAATCAAGGGTTCTTCATTTTAAAACCTTTCTTGCATCAACTAAAAATCACTTTGGCAGTTCTATAAAATCTTTTCAAAGTGATGGGGGTAAAGAATATGTTAATTCTCCACTTTCTGAGTTGTGCACCAACCTTGGCATCCACCACCGTATTTCATGTCCTCATACCCAGGAACAAAATGATCTTACTGAATGCAAGCATCGCCATATCTCTAAAATGGCCCGTACCCTTCTTGTTTCCAGTGGTGTCCTGCTCAATCTCTGGGTTGAAGCGGTGTCTACTGCAATTTATCTCATCAACCGCCTTCCCACTCCTGTCCCCCAGTGGGGCTCTGTAAGGCCCCTCAGATTTGCCATTTCTTCTATTTTGGGGCGTTTCTGTAATTTCTGCGTTCTTAAGGGCATTTTGGCAATTTATGTGGCCAGCTCTTGAGAACCCTTGTTATGTTCTTTGCCTTACACTCTAACCCCCTCTCTTTAAAGAGCTTGGATGGTTAAGATTAAATCTCCCATCCAAGGGTTAGTGGAGAGCTAGGACTGATTCCCACAAGAGAATAGGGTTTAAGCTAACCCTAACCCCCCCTCCTTTGTGTTGTGTCTTGTTGGAGAAGCTTGTTGGGGAGCTCCAAAAGAGAATAAGGGAGGAAGAAAAGGAAGAGGAAGAGACTTGAACAAGAACCACCTTCACCAAATTCGTGCATCAAGATTGCTTCAACCAGGTAAGTGCATTGTGTGCATTTATGGTGTACTTTCTTGGGATTTTTGTGTGTTTGCCTTGAATGTGTTGAAGCATTGAATGATTAGATGTTTTATGAATGTTCTTCATGCTCTTTTTGTTGAATGATGAACTTGTGTTTGGATGGAGAATGAATTTCATGCACATACTCGGTCAAGTTTGCTGAAATGGTTATTTGACATGCATTTCCTTTTGATTTTTGGATTTGATGTTCATGAATGTTTAATGTTGTGACATATTATGATTCATTGTGTTTATCTTGTAATTTCGAACCTAAATTGCCCATAAAAGATATGGACATTAGGTGGTTATCGACCTAGAACCGACAAGTGCGATTCTGGGCAAGAAAAACCCAGAAATCACGTCTGTCGGCGAGTCGGTCGGTGCGCCGACGAACTCACTGACGGAGGCCGGTGGGTGAAAACACACCCACCGAACATGAGACCGATGCAGACAATTTTGGTGCCTAGTCGGTGAGTGGTCGGTGAGACCGACGGGCCCGCCGACCATAAGAGTTGCAGAGGGGTCCCTGTCGGTGAGTACATCGGTCCACCGAGGGACTCGCCGACAGGGAGTATGTCATTTTGATGTTGGCGGTCGGTAAGTCGTCAGTGCCACCGACGGACTCACCGATGGGCATTGGGGGATCCATCGGTAACACCGATGGAACCCACCGATGAGAATATGAATTTGAACTTGGGGAGTCGGCAAGTCTTCAGTCCGCCGACGGACTCACCGACAGCACAATTTTGGCCCCAGTCCGTGGGTACGTCAATCACCGACAGGACCCGCCGAGGTAGGCAATTACTTGAGAATTGGGATTTCTGTGTGAATGACGCCCTGTTTCATTGAAGTCATGTGCTTAACGATATGTGCTTCCATGACATGCCTATTGTATGTTAAAGCATGTTGAATGATGGATGTGATACGCTTGCACTTCATATTATCTTATGATGGTGAGATTCACTTTATGTGCTTTCCTTTCATAATTGCTATTGATTGCTACTAGGAGACCACGGACGTATTATAGATTCACTTTAGGCCGGATGAGGACTATGGCCGAGGCTGTTGATTGCTACTAGGAGACCACGGGCGTATTATAGATGCTTTTTGTTTATCATTCATTGGTCTGTATGTATTGAGAGATTGGGAGGATGGAGCGTGTTGATTCCAGTATATTTGTCTATATACTTGCTTATTCTTGGATACCCCTATTTTTTTGTCAGGGTTTATCTTGTTTCCTTACTTGGGCCCGTTTGAGGCACGAGGAGACATTTATGATGTTACTTAGACACATGTTATACTTATTTATACATGTTCTATGTTTTGTTTTCCGTTGCGTTCCCTATCTGTCGTAGGATTCTTTGTTATGTATATATTATGGTTTTCCACCCACTTTGAGTATGCGTTTGGAGTGTAGTGAGTGAGAGTCTGGCTTAGGGTTCTAAAGCCACGCTCACGTGAGTGTGAGACGCGCTTTAGGAATCGGGTCGTGACAGGCTCTCCCTTTTCCCGCCTGTTTGGCCACCCACCCTGTTACACTGATCTTTGTGCCTTTGAGTGTGCTTGTTACCCACACCTTAGTGCTTATGTTACTAACAAACTATTGCCAAGAAGTGTTGAGTGTGTTTTCTTAGATTGCAGCTCTCAACACAAGGGGTATCGGTGTCTGGATCCCGACACCAACAAAGTGTATATATCGCGCCATGTGCGCATTGATGAGATAGATTTTCCCGATGCTCAAAGGCAAACCATCTCTAGCTCTAAGGAGGTTTCGGATCTTACTTTTGTACTTGTTCTTCCACCAGCGACCTCTTGTCCAGGCACTAGAAGTCCGTCTCTCTAGCAAAACCCCTCTCAGCCTCCCACTGATTTCGTTCCTTATGCCATCGCTCCATCAGCTACTAATATTACTGCCTCCCAGCTTGTTGTGCCCTCTCCCCAACACTTTCAGCGCCACACCCGGCCTGTGACTGATATACCCTTGCCTGCTCCTAGTTCATAATTAGTGTCGAGCTCTCCGCCTAATCCACAGGGATCTTTGAACCCTGAGTCCCCTTCATCTCCTCCTGTTCTGATACATCCCATGATTACTCGTTTCCGTGTAGGGACACAGAGACCAATGGTTCACACTGACAGTATTGTGGCTATCCTCTACCAACTGCCCTAGCAACTCAGATCTCTTCTCCCAGTGAGGAGCCTACATGTTTTTCTCAGGCTATTTGATATTCGGAATGGCCCGCTACTATGACATATGAGTTTAATGCTCTCCTTAAATCAGACTTGGACCATGGTTCCTCCTTCACAGAATCAGCACGTCGTCGGTTGCAAATGGGTTTTCAAGGTTAAGCAATTAGCAGATGGTTGTATTGAACGCCATAATGCTTGCTTAGTGGCTAAAACTTTTCATCAACAACATAGCATTGATTATGATGAGACATTTAGCCCTGTGGTTAAACCTACCACTATTCGGATTGTTCTCAGCCTAGCAGTTTCTTTTGGTTGGTCTCTGCGGCAACTAGATGACAAGAATGCCTTCTTACATGGATTTCTTCAAGAGACAGTTTTCATGACTCAGCCTCCGGGCTTTGTTGATCCCCAGCGTCCTACACATGTCTGCCAGCTTCGCAAAACTATATATAACCTCTAACAGGCTCCTCGGGCATGGTTTCAGCATTTTAGCTCCTTCATTGTCCAATATGGCTTCGCACAGAGTCGAGTTGATCCCTCCATGTTTATCTTCAGATGCTCCTCTCAGATGATGGTCCTTTTGTTATATGTGGACGGACGATATTGTACGCACCAGGAACATCCCGTCTCTGGTCTCCTCCTTTGTCTCCACTCTTAGCGCAGAGTTTGAGATCAAGGACCTTGGCCCTCTTCACTACTTTCTAGGTATTGAGGTGTCCTTCCTATGCTCAGGCCTGCATCTATCCCAGACTCGGTAAATTGTTGATCTTTTGTGCCGTAGCTCTATGGTTGAGAGCAAACCGTCCAATACCCCCTTGAGTGCCAAGTCACAACTTTCCGCGCTAGAGGGTGACCCCCTTTCAGATGCCACCGAATATCGCCGCCTGATTGGTTCTCTACAGTACCTAACTCGGACCCGTCCAGACATTGCCTTTGCGGTTCATCATGTTGCTCAATTTATTAGATCACATGGGCCATCATTGGCTACAGGACCCGAGGTAGAGTTTGTGCGTACAACACAATTTTAGGGCCTCTCAACACATGGGATTCTCTTGTCCCACCGTTATTTTTTATCGTGGGATGAATCCGGGGCATCAAAGCGTTAGCACAAAACTTCCCTCATGGCACATCCCAGTCACGACTACCAATCAAATTACCCACATCATATATATGTGTGTGTGTGTGTGTGTGTGTCCTCAGATACTCACATCATACATATATTCTAGCCTGATATATCCATGTGTGTCATCATCGGGTCGAAGGGGTAGCTAGTCCCTCACCCAAGTCATTTTAGACTTCTATATTTGTCCATTCTGGACTCCAGATATTTCATCACTCATTGCCACTCCTCACTGAGCCCAATCAATCTCACATTATCCCTTTGGTCCTCATCATGAGAATTCAAGGTCCGGTCTGGTCATCGGGTCACACTCCTGGACCCACAATGCATTAATGTCCTTTTAATGCATGCCTTTATCAATCAACTACATGTGATGAATAGAGATATATAAACAAACATAATGTGCCTCATTGATCTAACTACATGTCATGTATAGAGATAAACAAGTCACATAGCATTCCACAATATACATGCTTTCCATTTGACTGAGAGTTCAAAGGGAATGACATGAAAAATTCCAAACATACACACACTTTCCATATGTAAGCATTTATGAAAAACAATCACATAACTAGAATATACAATCCATAACACAAGAGTTCACCAAAAATCATCCCCATTGGACCACTTTTCAAATCGCCGGTGGACCATACCCCTGCCAACCACGCTGTCGACGACACCGATGGGGTCCTGCTGGTGCACTATCCCCCCCCCCCGCCCGAAGAAATTCATATGCCACTGTCGGTGGGCTAGACACTATGCTGTACCACCCAGCCGACAGAACCCCCTCCAATTGCCATTTCTCCTGCAGTGGCCTCGCCAGTATGCCGACCAAGCCCCCTCGAGCGGAACCCGAAATTTCTGGGTTTTCCCAACTCACCCAAATCCAACATATGTTAAACCCAGCAACCAAATAAGTCTAAAAGCATGCAAGAATACATTTTATCACATTCTTAAGCATTTTATGGATTATAGCTAACATTTATCACAAACCAACAATAAAACATGAAATGCATAAGCAAGCATGCATAATAATCATAGATCTAGTTCATCAAACTCAAAGAAACCTATTCTCATGTTCTCACCCAAAGGGAAACCTTCAAACATGGTTCCACCGAAGTACACAATGTACTTACCTGATCAAGAGTATGAAACCCTAGGTAGATCTCCTGCTACTCTTCTTCTTCCTCTCTTTGTTCTTCTTCTCCTCTCTTCTCAGCAAAACACAAAGATGATATTAGGGTTAGCCTAATGAAATCTGATTCATCAAATCCCCCTTGATTTAATCGTAGCCCTAGATTTAGGTTTAACTATAAGAGAAGTGATCTCAACCCTTAATTCAGATTTTGATGTGAGAATGTTATGGTGTGTGCACATGCTAGATATCTCATGTATTCTACCCAATAGAAAAGATTCATTGTGAATACTCTCATTAGCCCCAAAGATATTACAGTTTTAAACCTGAATTTCTGGAAATTACAATCTAGTCCAAAGCTACTTATTAAAATTTTCAGTTCATTACATATATTTAGGCTTATGTTTAGGCCTATGTTTAGGCAATATTCCTTGGTTTCATACTTTCCATATTTGCACATATTCTATTACATATATTTAGGCATATGTTTAGACCTATGTTTAAGCAATATCCTTGTACGTGCCTTTATAGATCCTTGTAATATCTATTTATACCTCACTTGAGATGAAAAAAATATTGATTCAAATTCCAAAATCTTACACTTTGCCAACGACTGAGGCTAAGAAGCAGGGATGCCATCGAGACCAATTCCCTATCGAATTAGTGCCTTTTGAATTGAAGCCTCCACTCCCCATCCACTCCCACTAGAACATCCTTTACCCAAGCACCCTTGTTAGAAGCAACACAATAAATATCAGGGACACCCTCCATAAGAGCACGATCCCCACACCATTGATCTTCCCAAAAATGCACCATGCCTCCCTCCCTTGCAATAAAAGAAATCCCTGCCTTAAACCTACTAGCAACACCCATGATGACCTTCCACAACCCAACCCCATGAGAACCCTTACAAGGGCCCGACTCCCACCCCCATCAGAACACCCATATTTACCTATTATCACCCATTTCCATAAGATGCCCCTCTTTACTCCAAACCTCCATAACCACTTACCCAACAAGGCCTTATTGAAGCCCACTAATAATCTGACCCCAAACCACCCTCCTGGTCCCGGCATACTGACCCCCAATCCACTAGATGGTACTTATGACCTTAGTTACCCAATTCATTGAAACATAAGGACAAACGCGCGCTGAATTCACGAATTCCAAAAAAATACGGCTTTAAATCGCGTCTTTAAAAGACTGGAGCGCAATTTTCAAAATTTAAAGGAAGCATCTGAAAACACGCGCCTTTCAGTTTCTCTCTCCATATTAAAGCCTGCGCCTCTTTCTATCTCTTGTGCTCTTTCCTACATCATCTCTCTCATGACACAAGCATCATTAAATGCAATCCTTTCTCTCATATAACTTTTTTTGGGGGTAAAAGAACTATTGCATTAAAACTCAAATTCAAGATTAAATACTCTCTCATATCATTAGTCACACCCTTCAATGTTGATTTAATACTCCAAATGATTATATTTACAAGATGAATTATAAACTTAATAGTCAATTAATTTGATCATCATTCACTTCCCGAAAAAAGATTATAAAAATACTATACTAATAGTAAATTAAGTATTCCTTTTTATAAGCACATTTCAAAAAGAAATATGAAGATATTACAATTAGATTAAATAATTTACAATCAAAATTTGCTAATAAATATCATAAATAATAATTTATACTTATACAATCTACAAAAATATTTATTTAAGTTATAGAATGAATATAAATTAAATTATTTAGAAAATAAGAATAAATAGTTTATATATAAACACTCTAGAGGCACTCTGAATATTAGATAATTTTAAAATTGATGCTTTTACGCTCTCGCTTCCGTTCTCGCTCTACACTATGGTAACTTAGCTTGTGACTACCCTCCATATCACCCACAAAAACCTTCTTTGAAGAGACTCCAATCTAGCCGCAATAAAGGCCGGAATTTTAAGGATGGACAAGAAATAAGTTGGAGGTTTGCTAGGGAACATTTAATGAGAGTGAGTCTGCTCCTTTCGAGAATAACTTTTGCTTCTACCCTAGCAACCTCCTCTCCTTATGTTCTATAAGAGGGGCCCAAACCGCCTTATTCCTGAAGAAGGAGCTTAAGGGAATTGTCAAATAATGTGTTGGCAAAGAGCACTGCTTATACCCCCAATATACCACACAGGTCATTGAGATTCTCCACCTCCCCCGCCCCAAACATCTCACTCTTCCTAAGGTTAATTTTGAGCCAAGTAACAGACTCAAAACATAACAGTATGCATCTCAACACTAATAACTGATCAGGAGCTGCCCCATAAAACAGGAGTGTGTCATCAGCAAACTGGAGATGGGTTGTCCTCATACCTCTCGAATCCACTTAAAAACCCTTCAATAGCTCATTTGTAGCAGCTCTATCCACCATTCTAATCAAAGCTTCAGACACTAGGATGAACAAATAAGGAGAGAAGGATCTCCTTGTCTTAAACCCCCCAATGGAACCAAGAAGTCTGAGGCTGCCCCATTCACCAACACCGAGATGGAAGGAGAAGATAAGCATGTACCAATCCACCGCCTCCATTTAGTCCCAGAACCCATCCTTCGCAACACAAAAAGAAGGCAGTTCTAGTTTACATGGGCATACGCCTTTTCCATGTCTAGCTTGCAAACCAACCCATTCCCACTCTCCCTTAACTTGGAGTCTAGGCACTCATTAGCAATTAAGACCCCATTAAGAATTTGCCTCCCCACAACGAACGCAGGTTGGGACTCAGACACAACCTTAGGCAACACCCTCTTCAGTCAATTAGCAAGAGCTTTAGATAGAATTTTGTAAAAGCTGCTGATCAAACTAATAGGACGAAAATCTTCCAAATTTAGAGCTCCCTCCGTCTTGAGAATCAGCGAAATAAAGGTAGCCTCAGTTCCTTTTTCAAGAGCACTTCTATCCAAGAATTCCCAACAGCCTTAGTTAGATCCCCCTTTGATAATGCCCCAGCACCTCTTGTAGAAAACTAAGGTGAGCTCGTCTGGTCCTGATGCTTTATACCCATCAAATTGATTCACCACCCCCTTAATCTCTTCTTCCGACACACTTCTTTCTAACATATCTCTTTCCTCATTTAACAATATCGAGAATTTCAACTCATCCAACCCTAGATTGATGAAATGATTTACACATGTTAAATGGAGACCTATGACGGTGCATGCGAAAAAATGTGAGTAGCTGCAACGTGCAAGTTAAAGGTTTCAAAAGAGAAAAAGGACGACAAGGATCAACCTGGATGGAGTCAGTTCAAAAAGACTTAAGGACAATCTAACTAAATGATATTGTTTTGATAATTGAAATGTACTAACCCAATTAGTTGGGATGAGGCACTATTTTTACTACTATTGGCGGTGGTGATGGTGATATTGTGCATGAAGGAAACACTAGGGAAATCATTATTGAACTATGTTCCGTTCATGATTCCTCTTCTTGGGGATACCTTGGAATTATTTTGAGTAGGGCTCTTCCCCATTTTCTTTCCTATATTAGCATATGAATTATTTTTGCAAGAAACATAGTGTTTCTTCATTTCTGATCAAAAAAACTAAACCACTATGAAGATGTCAAAAGAAGACCCTTCCATAACCACAACAAAATGCCTTATCCCAACTAGCTGAGGGACGGCACAACGAATCGTGTTCCGCCATCCCAATATGTCAAAAACCATATCTTTAGTCAAATCATCTGCAATTAAATCCTTTATGACCGACTCCATCAATGTCTTGTTTGGTATTCTTCTAGCTTTGTCTTATCCTTCAATATTCACCCTTTTGAAACTTCTAAGAGACACCTTCCTAGGTCTTCGAAGATCCTCGCATCATAATTGAATATATGTGCTCGAGGCTCCTGTTTTCCTCTACAAAGTAGCTTCTTTGTGGTCCTGTTTCTTCTTTGAAGGTAAAACAAGCCATTACTTCTATGAAAAGGTAAAGTTCTAATGGAGGAAATATAGAGCTGGTAAAAAGAACACTTTGCAATACTGGATCTGAAGAAAGAAACTGTATGCTTGAACTCAACAAAAAAAAATAATACCATTGTCATGAACAGAACATCAGCTAAAACCCACATTAAGCAAGCAAACATGATGCAAAAAAATTTGCTTTAATATAATATACTAGTTGGGGCTGGCAGTATGAATCTTGTGCCTCCATCCCAGTCTGTCAAAAAACATATCTTTAGTCAGATTTCGAGTATTCAAATCCTTTCTGACAGCCTCCATATAAGTTTTTTTGTCTTCCTCTCGTCCTCTTAGATATTTCAACGAGTACCCCTCATGCCTTCTCACAACTGCGTCCCTAGGTCTTTGCTTTACATGCTCAAGCCATCTTAACCTATTTTCCTTTATTTTATCTCCCATTTGGGTAACACCTAGGCACTCTCTGATATGTTCATTCCTTACCTTGTCTTTCCTAGTCTTCCAACACATCCATCAAACATCCTCATCTCAGCAATACCCATCCTATGTATATGCTGCTTCTTTGTTGCCCAACATTCTGATCCATACATCATAGTAGGTCTAATGTTACATTACATGTGCATATATATATATATATATATATATATAAATATATGTATGTACATACTTATTTATGTGCGTGTGACACACATGTATGTAACTGTTGCTAACATTTCCCCCCAAAGTTCAGTTATCCTATATATATATATACTTATTTGTGTGTGTGACATGTTTGTGTTATATACATATTAGTTGCACATGTATGTAAATGTTGCTAACATTTCCCCCCAAATTTCAGTAATCCTAGTTGATAAATTTCATGTTTTTGGACTAAAATTAGACAGTGCAAGGTGAATAAAGGGAACTGGAACATGAAAAACTAAAAGAATTGGTGTTCTTGTTTTATTATTCCATAATCCATATCACTATTAGTGGCAAAAGCTTCTAAAGGTAAATCCATCAATCTTAGGATTCTGCATCCTCTATCGTTGATGTTTACTCAATACTTTATTCTGCTTAGAATGGATATAAGCGATCAAGATGTTGAAATCCATACTCCAATAAACAGCATGACTGAAATTCAATGACAAAGAAACATGCACCAATGACACTTTAAGCTTTAACTATTTTTTTTTAAATAAGTTGTAACTGCCATTAATATTGTAAATATAATTTATAATAGTGTATGTGAGATTGTAGAGGCATTACATATACCAAATTTATGGGGGGGACGTGTGAAAGCTGCCATCCAAGAATCGAATTCCCAAACTCAACTTCTTCCAATTATAAAAACATTTCTTTACTCTAATATCACCCAAATCCTTATGCAATTAGACGACCAATCAATAATAAACATGTAAATAAACAACAAATTGAGGGAGCACAAAATGGTTAAGTAGATCATACACAATCAGTAAGCAGTTGAAAGAAAAACAAGAAAATGTCATGAAGCATATAAGCAAATCCACACCTTCATATGAAAACGGATTATTCACAGATTGTGAGTAACGAGAGTCTTCTGTCAACTTTGACAATATCAAAAAGACTGCCCGCATCTGTTCATCTAAAGACCCGGTGAGTGTCACCAGCCTGTCATTTAGCCCAATAACATCATTATCCTGAGGTGATGTTTCAATGCCAGCTTGGGAAACTACAATAAAAGACCTGCTCAAACACATATCAGTAATTATCAGTATATATGCCACAAGAAAAAATCTAATCAAAAACAGAAGAAGCAAGTGGTCAATTTCCAAGAAGCAAAAATAAGAAACCACAGTTTATACTTTGATATGAGCTATATTCACTTCTACTGTTGTAGTTTCTCATATACAAGATAAAAGTATTAACCCAGCAATTTCCCACCCTTTCTAGGACCTGATCCATATGTAATATGTAACACAAAATTAGAATAATCAAGCTAAAGACCATTAAGCTCTTAAAACTAATTAACAGTCATGGAAGCAGTAAAAAAACACTATTATGCAGCTAGAAGAGCGATATAGTTATTAGTTTTTTTTTATAACCGGGGTGTCCGGGCCAGCTTGTGCGCACCACGAATAATCCCTGGGGCCCTGAAGTTAACGACTGGGTATGCCTCCAGTGGCCCCAAGTGAAACGGCCCCTCGCAGAATCGAACCCCAGACATGAGGAATCAGCTGCAAGTGAGCAATGACCATTGGGGCAACCCACTCGGGGTTAAACTTAAACCTATTAGTTAGAACCTCCATCATAATCGAAGTGTTGATTCCTCTACGTGAAACAAAATAAAACCTATTGCAAGGTGTCATTTCAATTAACCACAACAGTTCTTGATGGAAATGTACATCCTAACAGAAATTTGTCCTTGGCTGTATCATTCGATCCCATCAAGGAACATTCCAATTTCTTCCTACTTCAAAAGGAGAACCCACAGCTCAGGTGCTTCTTAACAAAAGGGGAGGTTGGTGAGTGTTAGTCTTTTGAGCCTAATATGAGTCAGTTCAGTTGGCGGAGGATGTTCTGACTATAGTGATTTGAAACCCTAACACTAAGGGCAGATCCTCAGTAAAGTCTTTTTACAACCTTCTAAGCAAGTTTTCTAAGGTCACCTTGAAGATTTTTTTGGGGCTCCAAACTCCCTCTAAGAGTATAAGCTTTCATCTAGTATTCAATTTTGAACTAATCACCTCGTGGATGACCTTCGGAGTAAAGGTCATCATGCATAATGTATAAAGCTGATTTGGAATCCATCGAGCATCTTTTCTGAATTGTCCAATAACCAGCTCCATTTGGGGATTTTATTTTTATTTTTCTTTGTTTGGGGTAGCTTGGACTTTCTTGAAGGAGCCGAAGGCGGAGTTCAGTTCTTGGAGTTCTTCTATATTTGATGGCCAGGTGTTGGCCCGTTGGAAGATGATCCGGTTTGCAGTGTGCTGAGGATTTGGAGGAGAATAACAAAAGCCAAATAGCACAAGTGTAAAAGTGTTTCTAGAGTATTGAAGCTTAATATCTATGAGAATAAAATTATACTAGTTATTATATATGTAGTCGAATATTATTCAACTAGGAAACAACTAATAGGCAAAGCAGATATGCAAATTTTGAGATGAATACATGCAAAGAATAAAGGAACGACATGTCCAAGAGTCTAGGAGTAGGTGCTTGTGAACAGGTGTGAGATGGTACAAGTTGAAGGATTAAGAAACATGAACTGGGGGTGGCAGTGTACCTTCAAATTTGAAGGTATTAAGCTAGCTGAAGATATGATTCTTGACTGATTGGAATGGCGGTGGCAGTGTACATGTTTTCATGATTTTAATAATGTTCCTTCAGTGGCAACCATAAAAAAGAGTCGAACAGAAGATTATGTCCAAAATTCAAGGGAATACACTTTCGAATCTAGGAATTGTAATGCAAGACCTTCAATCCTCCATATACTTGCATAATTTGGGTGGAAGTATTTAATAGTTATACACGGAAACATATTGGTTCCCACGTAAAACTATCATGGGCTCTACTAAACACAAGACACTGCCAATGTTTTTGTTGCAAACACGGGGGAGATGCCATTAGAAGAAGAAAATGAGGGTGCCAAAATTCTACATTGCCTTTTTACAAACCCTAGGGATCAAATATAAGAGGTAAATCTAACCTTGTAGTTAACCTGGATAATGGGATGTTATGTATGGAGGTATATCCATCCCACAAAAATCTCAAATTAGACACTTCTATGTAGCCACACTTAGTAAGATTTTGACTTAGAATTTTAGTTTACCAAATTGTATTCCATAATTAGTATGCCCAAGTTCCAAGGCTAGTTAGGACAAGCTCATTAATTATGTTCAATTGTTAATAGTATTTTAGTTTGTTGAGGTTTCTTTAGATCATTACTCATCTGAAAAAAAGGTCTCCTCAGATTAGAAGTTCCACTCAAATTGAAGTATCTCTTCAAAAAAGTAGATAACTATAAAATCTCAAAAACAATCTGACTATTAATTTATAAATTGTATGTTCGAGAGATTTTGAGGAGAATATAATTCAGCTATTTGAGAGACCAAGTTGCCATAACACCTAATTTATGTTATATGAATTTTATGATCTTGTTTATTTGAAGGATATAGCTATTTATATAATGAAGCAACCATATTGCCTACATCCTTCTTGATTCCCATGCTGTCCATGCTCAAGTCTTACTGTAACATGTACAAGGTCTAGTTTATTAGAAGCATGAGGAAAGAACAATATTTTGCAACTGTTAGATGCCATCCATGTTTGTGAAAGTGGTCTAGAAATCTTTCAGGCCCATCATATATGATATATCACAATGCCAATATCCTTTTGCTCAACTCAAACTTCTATAGGCATATTCAGCCCTACACTAGATTGAGAATATGCTTATAGAACAAACTCATTTGAAGATTAAAACAATATCCACTGCATCGACATGCCAACCAATGCTGAGAAAACATGTAAACAGATTTACAGGTGCATGACAACCCATAAAGGCCTTAACATTTCTGAGACAAGAAAGTTCAAGCTGCCAACAGCTCTTCTTATCAGCAATATTCAAAAACTTCAAACAACAGATCAAAAAAAATATTCAAAAACTTCATATACAAAAATCAGAGAACTACAACAGCTATTTGGAAATATAAGGTGCATGATGGCCAAACCCACATAAAATCAGGTCACAGGTTTAAGGTGCATCATGACCATACCAATACAAAATGCAAAGTAAATTCAGTATTAAAAAATAAAAATTATACTTTATGGTAGCTCCTCCCTTCCCAATTATGCCACCACAACAGCAATTTGGAACTATAAGCCTCACTTTTTATATTGGATCATCATCGTCAGCATCTTCAACATGAATCTGACAAGTACAAGAAAAAAATAATGAATATTAAATACATTCTAAAATCTAATAGAATAAAAGTAAATGAAAAATATTGCATTCTATGTTGCATTGATACAGGTAAAAGCACCATAATCTGATGAGTATAGTATCAGATTCAACCTACCTAAAAACAAGATGCATTGACTCAAGGTATACATTTAAAAAAAGTATAAAAAATAATTACTTTCATACTATAATGAAAATTATAAAATAAATATTATAATGAGCATCAAAGTACATTATCGGCATGTCTTGCGCTTTCTTGCTATAGACAACAGCCTAATGAATGTAGAGGAATGCTAAAAGGCATGTATTTTGGTGCAACCCACCTTTCA
>JAUPMG010280988.1:0-18410 GCA_031762675.1 Pachysandra terminalis | reverse complement strand
GAATTAGTTTTTGTTACTTAAAATGCTAGAATTTTTATTCTAGGTGTATTAGTTACTTATATCTTACTAGAACTGCTTAGTACTTCCGCTTATGATTTAATTGCGTTGCCACTATTGTAGAAATACGAGGTGAAGGTGACGCTTGGACTGGAAAATACATGAAATTGGAAAAATCTTGTCCGGGTCGTTACAATTCTTAGTTTAGGATTATGTTTTGGTCTATAGCTCTCGGATTAGATTAGTTAATTTTCTGCCTTTAGATGAAAGTGTCCTAGTTCTAGTGTGAGTTAACCATTGTTGTTATCCTACTTTAATCCTAATAAGATTTAAGGTCTTTTACTTTTAATCCTAACCATTAAATTTATCCAAGTGTATTGCAATCAGGCTATGCTGTTGTCATGACCCAAACTTAAGGTAATTCACGTGGAACCCTTTAGGTTTGAACCATGACTCTCAACCCAACCGAAATCGGGAGTGGTAGTTAATCAAAGAGCCAAACAAAGAAATTTGGTAAAACTGAAAGGAATTTACCATTACTTAAAATAATCAAAATATAACTAAGTTATTACATAAAAAATACTTAATGAAATCACAGCGGACGAAAAATAAAATACTCTATTTCCAAGTTTAAATCAAATTTCTATCCCTATACATAATATCTAATCTATAAGTTAAATAAGCCATATTACAGATTTCTAAATAAAACGTATTCAACATAATCATCCAATCCAACCACGTAATCCTCATCTTGATCTCCCACTGAATTACCTGAAATTGCGCAAAGGCGTCAACTACACTTAGCCCTGTAAGTAAAACAATTAAAATACATTTTTAATTGGAATAGGGTCCAGGACACTACCCAATGATACAACATAGATAAGACAACAATAATAGGCAATAAAATATAATCATATGATAGGCAATGCAATGCCATATGAATGTTGGTTCAGTTATTAATGAATGTAATGCATGCTAATGCCAAAATAAAAAGGGTGATCACCAAGTGTGATCCATGCAAAGACATATGCTGTGCAAACATGCATGTTGTGTGGCATTCGATTAGTGTATGTTCACACCAGACCTCAGTCCAATACCCAAGAATGTCCCATCATAGTGGATTCATTCCCCAATATATGGCGAGGTGATAATTGGACTATTCTATGTGCGCATCATAGTTTCTTGGAGCTTCGACCTAGAGGTCATAGGCACCTAAGTTAATTGAGATCATTGGAAATATCCCAAGGGGCCACCACATGAACTTCTCCTTTGTGACCCATACATTAGCCGATCTACTAACAGAATCTCACTCGGCATCCGTTATGTATAATACATGATACGTTATTGAGATGAATATATTAATATGGTAATATTGGGATCATGACTCCCTCAACCTATGAAATTCAATCCATCCAGGACTTCCTCACCAAATCTTGATGTCCAAGTCATGATACACTCAAGTCTGATCAGAACTTCCACAAAAGTGAAGTCCGAAGGTTAAGTCTAACTTATGACCAGAATATGGTCAATAAGGCAACTTGGTTATGCTGTGCGCGTGTGGTGATAGTGCGCATTAACTAATCATACAATCAAGTGTACGATTGTGTAATAATACTAAGTATGAAAATATGAAGTTTAAATCATGGTATAAGTGATCATGATAGTTATCCAATACGTAATATATATATATTTACCAATCGATGCTAATAATCTTCAATTCTTGTCATAGGAACAATGATAATCATCACATAATTAATAATATTATTCAGCAAATCAATACACCATACACTTCTCATGAAATAACCCAGCCTGAGCTAACCGACACGCCGGTTGGTCTGCCGACAACCTAGGCAGGGGCCAAAACACATCAGGTTCAAGGTCTTAAGGCTGGCCAGTAGGCTAATCGGCACACCGGTGGGACACCGGCAACCTAGGCTGGGAGTGGTTTTTCAAAATTTAACAGGGATAGCCACCCGGTGGCTAAACAAAAGCTTTAAAGTTACTAATGGAGTCCGGCAGGCTAACCGGCACGCTGGTTGGTCTTACCTTGCTTGGAATAAATTTGTTTTAGAAATCTTAAAGTTTTATAAAAAACAATTGTTCTTGAGTTGAATTCAATGTGCTATGTCATATTCAATGAATATGTCATATCTCCAAATCCAAATAAAAAATATAGAATAATTGAGTTTACTTACCTTGCTTGACTCATCGGATCTTCTTCTTCTTCATCCCAGTTCACGTTTGAGCTGTTCTTCCTCAACCTTTGCTCCAGCTATCAACCCAGATTTTAGTTTAATGGTTTGGACGACCAAATCAATGTTTATATAGATGTTAATCTTGTCTCCTAGTTGTTCTAGATTTAAAGTTAGTTTAGGATTATGTTTATAATCCTATCCCTTAGATTGGATTAATTAATTTACAACCTTTAGATTTAAAGTGTTCTAGTTTGTGTGAGTTAATGAGTGGTTTTATCTTATCTAAATCCTAATAAGATTTAAAGCCCTTTACTTTTAATCCTAATTACAGATTAGTCTAATTTTTCTCTTTCTCCTAACCATTAATTCTTAAGTGTTTTAGTTGTAGTAGGAATAGTAATAGGTGTTTTAATCTTAATCTAATGTCCTAGTTGTATTATAACTTAACCTTTATTTATCATTATTTAATTATCACAAAAATTACCTATTTAATTAACCTAATTGGGCTTTAGTTTAGTTGGGCCTAAGTCATATTGGAATTTACTTAAGTCCAACTAATTAATTATTAGTATTAAGTCCTGTTTGGTTAGTTCTCGATTAATCCATTAACCCAGTTTTCTATTTAAACTGAAATGTTCTTTGTTTATAACCTATAGTTGCATTTCGTAAATTACTTTAGGTTAGTGGAATTATTAGCTTTTAGATCAATGATTAAGAGTCCCTAACATATCTTAGCCACACATTATAACTTAAAGAGTTATGACTGTGTGTGAAACACTTTAGTTTCGTATTGTGCAGCCCACAATCACAAGCAGTCAAAGTCAATATGTAACTAACTTCTAAAATTTTAAATCATTCCTATATTTTTAGTTAATTACAAATTATTCCCTATAAAAGTCCAGGTTATTACAGTCTACCCTCCTTAAGACAATTTCGTCCTCGAAATTCGATATCCTCCTATTTAAGAAAGTTGAAATACTTACCTTTAATATAATCTGGTAGCCAATCACTATTACTGAATTCAAACAGTACCTTCAGTCATTTCATCTTGTCGCAGTGTGAAGACCCTTCCTTGTTGAGTTTGCTTTTTTGGTGCTTCGTTCTTATTCTCTTTCAACTGTTGTTGCTGCACTGGTTTCAGATTCAGTTGGTAATGCGGCTTGGGTACGAGTACTTGCTGTTCTAGTGGTTTCATCGGCCATCAGCATTCTTCTTGACAATATCCTCTCTTCCCGCAATTAGTACATCTTACATGTCCATTTTCACGATTTTCTATTGGTTCTTTCATACTCCCTCACAATCAGTCGGCTCTTGATGCTTGGCCTCAGTCCACTTTCAAATCTGAAAGCTTTCTTTTCTTCATCATCAACCGCATAAGGAGCGAACTGAGATAACTCTGCGAACTTCGCCGCGTACTCCAGTATTGTCATGGTTCCTTGCTCCAATTTTATAAACTCCAACTCCTTCTCCCTTTTTATTGTTCTCGAAAAATATTCTAAGTAAAACCTTACCTTGAAATCCTCCCATGTGTAGACATACGCGATTTCCAAGGCAGATTTCCACCGTCGCCTCGCTTCGCCTTCAAGCATAAAGACAACGAATCTAATCATCTTCGTATCTTCTATCTCCATTACATCGAAAATATGCTCCATCGAGTCAATCCAAGCTTGTGCTTCTATTGGATCTGTAGTTCCCTTGAAGACATTTGGTCCCAACTTCTTAAACTTCTCAATACTCGTGACATTCTTCTGAGATTCGATTTGCTGATATTGGTACACTGCTTGTGCTTGTGCTGGGCTTGTGCTTCGGCTTGAGCTTGTTGTTGCTGCATCATGTTGGCCATTTGCCCCATAGCTTGAAAGATCACAGCCAGTTGCCGGTTTTGGTTGTCATCATGACTTGCTGACGACACACTTGTATCCCCATACCTCTTCTTCTTCCAGCCATCAACTTAAGTACTTGTAGAAAGAGAAAACAACATCTGAGTCTTATCATGAATTAAATTTCCAGATTGTTAGTATTTCATATAAAACAATAAAACTTTGAAATATTGGCACCTTGAAAACTTTAAAAATATCGGCAAACAAAAACTTTTGGAATCTGATTTAAAACTTGAAAACTTAGGCTTTGATACCAACTTTGTCATGACCAAAACTTAAGGTAATTCATGTGGAACCCCTTATGTTTGAACCGCGACTCTCACCTCAACCGAAATCGGGAGCGGCAGTCAACCATAGAGCCAAACATAGAAATTTAATAAAACTTAAAGGAATTTACCGTTACTGAAATTAATCAAAATATAACTAAGTTATTCCCTAATCCAAATAAAAAATATGGCAAAGTGATAATTGGACTATTCTATGTGCGCATCATGGTTTCTAGGCACTTCGACTTAGAGGTCACAAGCGCCTCAGTTATTTGCGATCACGTGAACTTCTCCTTTGCGATCCATACATTAGCCGATCTACTAACAAAATCTCACTCGGCATCCGTTACTTATAATACATGATACGTTATCGAGATGAATATAATAATATAGTAATATTGGGATCATTACTCCCTCAACCTATGAAATTCAGTCCATCCAGGACTTCTTCAACAAATCATGATGTCTAAGTCATGATACACTCAAGTCTGATCAGAACTTCAACAGAAGTGAAGTCTGAAGGGTAAGTCTAACTTATGACCAGAATATGGTCAATAAGGCAACTTGGTTATGCTTTGAACTTGTGGTGATAGGTCGCATTAACTGTAATAGCCCGAACCAACGAAGAAGTATTTAATTATATTTAAAACATCAAGATAAGATTATCTACCTGTTTGATTTTTAATCGGACTTAAATCTACCGTGCGATTACTATGATGTGAATTAATATTGTGTATCATGCTTAGTACTATAGTAAGCCCTTGTGTGGAAAAACAATTGTTTAAATTATTTTAGTGTTAGTGAAAGGGGTGATGTGTATGGTGGGGAGGAAGTGGTTAGAAATAGAGGGTTTAGATTTAGTTGGGGAAAAGAAAGGGTTAGGATTAAAGTGGTTAGAAATAGAGGGTTTAGATTTAGTTGGGAAAAAGAAAGGGTTAGGATTAAAGTGGTTAGAATAGAGTGAGGAGATGGTGCCATGTGGCATGGGGAGAATAGAAGGAGAGAGGAAAGGGAAAAGAAGGACATTTGTGTCTTGAGAAAAGAAAAGGAAAGAGAGAGAGAGAGAGAGAGGTTGGAGAACAAAGGAAGGAAGAAAGGAGGATTAAAAAGGGAAAAAAGAGATTTCAGCTTGAAGAAAGAATAGTAAGTCTTGATTTCATGAACATAATGAGTTGAATCTTGTTTTTCTTAATTTTTACTTCCATTTCGATTTTGATTTCATATTGTGAAATTTGTGGTTGTTATTTTACTTGAGAATGGTCTAAATTGCTCCTAGTATGTTCTGGATTGTGTAAAACCAATTGGAAATCTTTTAGGTTGGAAAAACCCCAATGTTTTGCAATGTACGCGACGTTCGGCGGCCATCTCGGCGCGCCGAACGTTCGCCGAACTTGAATTTATGGGCCACGGGCGGACACTCCGGTGCGCCGAAGCCCCGCTGAGGTCGAATGTCCACCGAAGACTTCGGAGCGCCGAAAGTAGCTTCGGTGCGCCGAACAGGGCACCGAAGAGGTCGTCGAAGGATGAGGGCATGGGAATTGTTGCTGAATCACTGGGCAGTTCGCCGAAGGGGTCGCTGAGATATTCTTCGGGGCGCTGAAGGGGACGCCGAAGAGGTCGCTGAGAAAGACGATTTTGGAATCGTCGCTGAATCTCAGGTGAGTTCACCGAAGGAGGTCTCAGTGCGCCGAAGTCTATGCTGAAGACTACCCCGAACCTGTAGATTAGTTTAGGAGGATGATAGTGATTATAGAATGTTTGAGTAGTGTAGAATAATAAGTACATCTCATCCTCATTCTATGTGATGTGATCCGTTGTTTTCTTGTATGTGATATGGGAGTGTATGTGTGTGAATGATGTGATGGATTGTAGTAGTGTTCTGTTCTTCTGTACAATGGCATGTATAATGAATTCAAATGCCATATTTTATGCACTCTGTTCACCAAGGCATGCATAATGCATAATGCATAATGACTTAGTTGCACATAGTAGGATGCTAGTATGCTTCTATCTTAAGTTGGACAAATTTGCCTGTGAATTGATGATGAGGGTGACATGGTTAAATGTTTGTGTTAGTTAGCTTATAATACACCCTGTACACGGATTGTATGAATAGTTAGTGTGCACAGATCCACTTCACAGCTTCACTGCACAGCATGGATTCTAGACCCAAGTAGGTCCAAGAGATTAACCCGGTATTCCAAAACCTCAGGGTAAGGTCTTGTGACGGAACATGAGTGTGATGTGACTATCACGTCTAGGGAGGGACCGGCTAGACTGAGTTGAGGGAGTAGCTAACCCTATAAACTTATTCTTAGCCCGAGGGCTCTGGCCAAAGATGAGAAAATATATGAAAGAACCTCTGTAGTTAGGTCAGCTAGTTCTGATTTCCTGAGGGATACCGCAAGTGGCTGCAAGTCTCGGTCTGCGGGCCACTGATAATAAATAAGTGGGGGGATTGTGCCTCCTAGGTTGAAAGCCCTTAGAACTACGCGATATCCGTAGAATAGCCCTATTTCCATGGACCGTTACGCGGGGGGATGCATTCAGATTGCTGGGACATCCCAAGGTGGAGGCTGGATTAGGAGGAAACATATTAGATTGACTCTCTAACAGAGTTGCATTTGCACATCATGTAGACTTGTGTGCTAGCTCACCTTGGTGAGATTAGTAACTTAGGAATGCATTTCATGCATAATAAAATGAAATCACCTCATGCATTTGATTTGTTGATTTCTTATATGAGTTGGAATTGAAAGAACTGTAAAGGTAAAGAATCTCAGGATAGACAATTATATTCCTGAAATCATAGTACTTACAAGCTTATAGCTTATGCTTTTAGCATTATATTTTTCAGGAGTTTTAGTAGAGGACGCGTATGTGGAGGACCAAGTGAAGGAAATGGAAGAGTTTGAAGAGGAAGACGAATTTTATTCGTACGAGTGATCTTAGTGTAGAGTCCAAATCACACTCTGATACTTATATTTTGATTTTTTTTGTGGATTCCAGTGTTGGTATCCATTGTAAATTTGATTTAGAACCTAGAACTATTTTTCTATTTCCGCTGCACATTTGTATTTATGTATTAAATCCTTGGTTTAAATGTTTGTGAATGATGGTTTAAAATTCGATGGTACTATAACTGTTGTTCAACTACCACTCTCCTTAAAGGAAGTGAAGGTCATGATTCAAACCCCTCTGAATCCAAAGCGGTCTCATGAGTTTGGGTTGTGACAAAGTTGGTATCAGAGCTATAGTTTTTCGTTTTAATTAGGATTTCATATGTTTTGAGAATTTTTCCTTGATATTTGAAAGTTTTAATGTGTTAATATTTCATAAGTTTTGTATGAGGATGGATCTATCCTAATCATCTGAGATTCTTCCTTACAAGGAATCCAGATGTGTGAATTTTGTCGACAGAGATAAGAGGATCAAATGGCAGGGAGACGTGGTAGACATGCCAATGAGCCTCGTACAGAGGATGAGTATGGTAGAAGGAGAGGTAGGCGTACCAATGAGCCACCACTAGTAGGAGATCACAGAGGTGATCCCTAGTTGGTGGAAGTTTATCTGGCGTTAGGAGATATGGCCAACATGATACAAAGGCAGCAAGTTCAACTCCAAACGATTGCTCAGAGGAATATCTCCAGTTTGGAGAGTTTAAAGAAGCTAGGACCATCATCTTTCAAAGGAACGATAGATCCGCTAGAGGCTCAGAACTGGATCGATTCCATGGAACATATATTTGAGGTAATGAAGGTGGAGGATGCAAACATGATCCGACTTGCTGTATTTATGTTAGAGGGAGAAAGCCGAAGATGGTGGAAGTCTGCATCGGATATCACTGCTGTGAATACCTGGGAGAAATTCAAGGAGGTGTTCTATTTGGAATACTTTCCAAAAACTATAAGGAGAGAAAAGGAATTGGAGTTTATGAAACTAGAGTAGGGAGGCATGACGATGATGGAATATGCCGCCAAATTTATCAAGCCTTCACAGTTTGCCAAGTATGCTGTGGATGATGAGGAGAAGAAGGCTTTCCGTTTTGAAAGTGGATTGAGGCCAATATCAGAAGTAGGCTAGTCGTGAGGGAGTTCACCGAATACCACAAAGTGGTGGATTGTGCTAGGAAGGTAGCGAAGGACATGATGGAATTCAGGAAGGCCTGGGATCAAAGGACCGCCAAGAGCACCCCAAAGCCAAACACTTTTAGGGGTAGTACCTCTGAAGCACAAAAGAGGCAGAGAATCCAAGGGTCATCTATTCCTCAAAACTTTGGGAATATGCCGATGCGGTGCCACAATTGTGGGAGGAGGGGGCACAGATATAAAGAATGCCGAGTACCTCGGAATCCAAACCTCTTCGAAAGCCAACCGCAGCAGCAGATGGTGCCTCGTCGTCACTATGTACAGAATCCAGTTCCTATCCAACAAGTTCCACCTTCCAAGGGGCCAAGGGCAGCACCACCTCAACCCCGTCTACCACCACCACCTCAGACGGCCAAAGTCTTTGCTATTGAGCCACAACAAAACGAGGTTATGGAAGGTATTATACGACTCTCACACATATCTGCAAGAGTATTATTTGACACTGGAGCATCTCACTCTTTTGTTGCACGAACACTAGTGCACAGATTGGGTTTTAAAATGAAGAATCTTGAAAGGAGTCTGGTAGTAGCAAATCCTGTAGGAGGAACTGCACAATTAGATAGGGTGTGTGAAGCTTGTTCTATAGAAATAGAAGAATTTACTTTACCTATTGATTTAATTGTACTTGACATGCATGATTTTGATATTATTTTGGGAATGGACTGGCTATTTGCACATCACGTGCAGATAGACTGCCACAACCGAGATGTATCTTTTCTGAGCGCGGAAGGTGATTTGATAGAAGTTGGGGGCTCGGAACCCGAGATATCGTATTTATCTGCTTGTATAGACCATGAATTTTCTGAGAAAAAGAAAGAATGGAATGAGATTCCTACCGTGTGTCAGTATGGTGTCATTTTCTAAGATATTCCAGGTCTACCACCCAAACGTGAAGTAGAGTTTTGCATCGAGTTAGTGGCAGGAGCCCGACCCATTGCACTACCGACTTACAGACTGGCACCTACAGAACTGACGGAGCAAGGGAAGTAGTTGGATGAATTACTAGCTCTAGAATTTATGCGTCCAAGTACTTCTCCGTGGGGACCACCAGTACTCTTTGTGAAGAAGAAGGATGGAGCTCTTAGGTTGTGTATCGACTACAGGAAGCTGAACCAACTGACGATCAAGAATAAATACCCACTACCACGCATCGATGATTTGTTTGATTAGTTGCAAGGAGATTCCTACTTCTCATAGATAGATCTCAAAGCTGGGTATCACCAACTGAGGATCAAGGAAGAAGATGTACCTAAGACGACTTTCAGTACAAGGTACCGACATTTCGAGTTTGTAGTAATGCCGTTTGGGTTGTCTAATGCCCCGACAGCATTCATGGACATGATGCAACTAGTTTTCAAGCCCTACTTGGATAAAGTTTTGGTGGTATTTGTCGACAACATCCTCATCTACTCCAAGTCGAAGGAAGAACATCTTGGTATTGCCCTACAAACCCTAGTAGACCATCACTTATATGCGAAGTTCTCGAAATGCGAATTTTGGAAGGATGAAGTGAAGTTCCTAGGACACATGGTGTCTAGTGAAGGTATTTCAGTGGATCACAGTAAGGTGGAAGCAGTTTCCAACTGGGAGCAACCTAAGAATGCAACAGAAATGGGAGCATATCACTATGAATTTTATCACAGAACTTCCAAGGACACTCAACGGCAATGACATGATCTGGGTGATAGTGGCCCGCCTAACCAAATCAGCGCACTTTATCGCGTCAAAGACTACGATGAACACCGACGGGTTGGAAAGGTTATATGTACGAGTGATCATTCGCCTACATGGCGTACGTATCACTATAGTGTCAGATTGAGGTTCACAATTCACTTCAAGATTCTGGAGGAGTCTACACAAGGCGTTGGGCACCCAACTCAACTTCAGCACTGCATTCCATCCGCAAACCGACGGACAAACTGAAAGAGTGAATCAGGTATTGGAAGATCTCTTGAGGTCGTGTATCTTAGATTTCAAGGGCAATTGGGAGGATCATCTAATTAGTGTACAGTTGTGAAATAAATCTAATTAATCAATATGAATGTTTAATACGTGGTATGCATCATCATGGCATTCAAATCATGTGAAATTGTAATAAAATATATAAATTATTAAACCATCTATTTAATCATTCAATCATGTCTTAAATTCATCACACATAACATATACCTTATTAGAAATAATCAGGAAACTAACACATAGCATGAATTTAATCAAATCATCAAACATTAGGTTCTCCGTCGACCTAACCAGCACACTGGTTGGCCACCAGCAGCCTAGGCATGGTGTTTAATTTCAATTTCACAGTCAATTGGTCCTACCGGCATGCCGGTTGGCCACCGGTTTGCTGGGAAGGGACTAAATTCTCAAATCATAGACATTAATTCCACCGGTAGGCTAACCGGCACCCCGGTTGGCCACCGGTGGGCTAAGCAGAATCAACAATTAATATGAGCTACCCGGCAAGCTAACCGACACACCAGTTGGTCCGCTAGGTGCTCACTGGGTGAACTGGTAGGCTAACTGGAACGCCGGTTGCCTATCGGTTTGCCCAGAAATAACAAAACAACAAGATTTCAATGGATTAAGTCATTTTTAGAAAAACTCATCAACTGGTACTCCTATTAAAATCACAATCTGAATAAAACTCAATAAAAATATTAATCAAAACATCAACTTACTTTGCTAAGGATGATCATGCATTAAAATCTGAAGTTTTAATAAAAGCGATTTGTTCTTGAGTTTGAATTCAAAGTGCTATGTCATATTCAATGAATATGGTATCTCACCTAAATCCATATCCAAAATAAAGAATAATCAAATTACTTACCTTGGTTAATCGTTTGGATTCTTCTTCTTCTTCTCAGTTCAAGTTCTGAACTTGATCTTCTTCTCCAAGTTCTTGAAGTTCCAGCAGTATTCCACACTCTCTCACCCTCTTATATTAACGATTAACATGTCCCCTTGTGTTTATATAGATTTTTGATGTGTCCCCAAGTTAATCTAGAGTTATACTTAGTTTAGGATTATGTTTTGGTTTATTGCCCTTGGATTAGATTAGTTAATTTTCATCCTTTAGGTTAAAGTGTCCTAGTTCTAGTGTGAGTTAACCATTGGTGTTATCCTACTTTAATCGTAGTCAGATTTAAAGTCTTTTACTTTTTATCCTAACCAATAAATTAATCCAAGTGTTCCTTCGAAATCCTAACAATTGATTTAATGTGTTCTAATCTTAATAGGATCGTTTTATCTAGTCTTATCCTACTTATCTTTGGATTAATTAAGGTTTATCTTCCTTTATTTACTAAGTCCTATTCTAATTAGAATTACTATTATCCTTATTTAGTGTCATAGTCTTTTATTATCTTATTTAATGTGGAATCCTAATACAACTAATAGGCTTCATTTTTAAGCTGTTTAGGAATCCTAATCACTTTCTCACTCAAGTTTTCTAGAAGGCTATTATTAAAAATGAGATTAACATGTTTTAAGCTTAAATTGTTGGTTTGGGCCTTAAGCCCATTAAGCTAAGTAATTAATTAATTAATTAAGGTCCGTACTTAATCACAGAAGCCCAATTAAGGTTTATAAGCCCAAATCCTTTTAATTAAGCCCAAGACAATTCAATTAAGCCTGATACTTAATTAAATAAGCCGTAAACAATATAATATGTTTTAATGTATGATTATATACAATTTTCATATAATAGTGTAGGTTAAGTTAAGTACATAGTTATTATATAAGTGTTTTAACAAATATAGTTTATTCTTTTACTATTTTACCCTTGTTTGAAAAAGAATTTTCTATTTCAGTTTTTTGTGTTGTTACATAAGCAAAAATCTCGGATGAGTATACCTTCAAAACGAGGTAATTAGTCATATCCAAATACTATGGGAAAATATATAATAATAATGATAAATCTGGAAAATATATGATGATGATGATATGTGGACAACAATCAATCAATATTTCTTCTCTCACCAAATCTCACCTTAGTTTGTATCCTAAGGATATCCGTGGTCATAATCTCAACGTTTACAATGCCTAAATCTATATGATTAATTAAGTTATCAAGTGTATCATACACAAGATAACAACAATAATATCAACAAGAATATGAAATGTAATGGATTCTGTTTGGCATTCGAATAGTGTATGACCCACACTCGATCTAATCCCAATACCCAACATGGCCTATAAATGTGAATGCATCCCCCTATACAAGGCCGTGATATAGGATTATTCTATGTGCGCATCATAGTTCTAAGGGACTTCAACCTAGAGGGCACGATCCTCTCACCTTATTTTTGATCGCGGGAACATATCCAAGGTTTCACCAACGTGAACTATCCCTAGTGAGCCATACATTTTCCGATCTACTAACAGAACTGACTCTTATGATTCAGAATATTGGGAGTGCACTCCCTCACTATCATCTTACCACAAGGCTCTTAGGATTACCTCCCTCACCTTGGGTGGTTTAGTCTCAAATTCACAAGCATTGGCCATAGCCATATCATAAGTCATGATAGTATCCTAGGGTGCTCCAACAATAGGAAAAACATGGAAGCTATCTCAGCTGTGTAGTCTTTATGCAACTCATAATTTCAGATCCTTTATTTGTGTTGTGCACACACAATGATTTCATAGTCATATAGTCAAAACTGCATTGACATGAGCACATTCTCATGATCCTAGGCTAACATAATGCACATAGTTAAATACATATAGTTTAAATACGCATGTAGGTATGATGACAGAGTCATAAATAGTATAATGAAGTATGATAAGTCTTATTTGAATTAGGGATGAGATGTCCACACAGTTAATGGTCAAAAACACATATATGATAACAACATGATATTAACAAGATTATGAATTAAACAAAACATCAAAGCATGCATATAATATTGAAATAAAACTAGTAGAAGTGATGTGGGGTTATTTCCTTATGTATCTTAAAATTTCATGCTGATATGGAAAGTTTTAACAGGTTAAATCTTTGGTATAAGAGGTCATATTTTGATATATGCATTCCCAGTAACTGGAAACATGATAGATCAACTATATTTAACATTATACAGGTGCTCAAAGTCTCAGATTTCAATTTGGACAACTTCATAATATTGTCTGGTCATAGGTTGGTTGTAGGTTAGCCTAAATTTCTCAAAGTGTGCCAAATTCCACCAAACTTCATATTTAGGTTAGGGTTGGTCTAATTAGGTCAAAACTTCAAAAAAAAAAAAATGCCTAGGTGAACAAATTTCAGCCTGGTACATCGGTCAGCCAATTGGGCCGCCTGTGACGAGCAAGCAGGTCAACAATCAGGGTTTTCGGCTAACTATAGAGTAGCCGATTGGGTCAACCGACGAGGGTTTTCTGGGGTTTTCAACTTTGACGTACAATTGATATTTTGTTCATATATTTTTGTATACTTATTGGAATAAGCTCAAACTTGTTTTGATGTATTCCTAACGAACATGTGAATCATATAAAAATATAAAATAAATTATATAAAATATTTACATAGGTTTCTTTAATTGATGCATTCTGATCTTGGTAATTTTTCAGTTTAGTTCTTCTTTTCGGTCTCTTAACGGATGGTGTTGATTACTCTATTTTATTGGATATTTATTTTTTGGTTTTAATTGTAAGAACATGAGGAAGGGTTTAAAAATCAATCACAACAATTCCTTCATGTTATAACATTAGGCTAGAAGTAAGTACACCAGATAATGAAGAAACAATCATAGGAATTGCAGAATCATGATGTTAGTTCTTGTTCTTTCTTGATCTTCTAGGCTTCTATGGTTTTGAGGTGTTAGATCTCCTCTCCCAAAGTCTTCCCACGTTTCTTATTGTTTCCCTAGGTTTAGATTGGCCTAAAAGTCTTGTTTTTATAAGGTTAGGTGTTAGAAACTACCTAGAGTCCTAATACAACAAGTATGCTTCAAGTTTAAACTATTAGGGACTCCTAATTAAACTCTAACTTAAGTTTTCTAGAAGGTATTAATTAAAAATGAATTTTCTATGTTTTAAGTCTAATTTGTGGATTTGGTCCTTAAGGAACAACTTAAGCCTATTAAGTAAGTTAATTAATTAAAGCTCATACTCAATCACTTAAGCCCAATTAAAATTTATACGCCCGATTCCTTTTAATTAAACCTAAGACTAATTAATCAAGTCCAATGCTTAATTAATTAAGCATTAAACAATAGATTATGCTTTGATGTGTGATCATAAATGGCTTTCATTCAATAACTTAAATTAAAATAAATATATGGTAATTATATAAAAGTGTTTAAGGATATAGTTCATTTTAGAATTCTATTAAATTATTATTGTACCCTTATTAGTAAAATAATTTTTTAAATTTATTGGGTTGTTACACACCTTATCCAGTACGATCTTCATCCGAAAATCTACATCTTTTGAGAGAGGAATTTAATTTAATTTAATGAAACATTTTACATCACTATGAGAAAGAGATAAATAACAATGTTGAGAGCGGTACTTACTGTGTCAATTACCCACTTTTTTGGGTCCAATGTCTTAAAGTATTTATGGGTCAGGTAAACCGATTTGATATTCGCTAACTCTTCATTGCGCATATGACATTACGTGATAGATATTATTAGTAAATCATATTTAAAAAGTACCAAGAGTAAATCTAATATAAAATATCATAACTTCTTTTTTTGTGTGGTTGAATGCGTACTCAAGAACATCTCGTGCTAGTGAATCTTCAACGGTAAGTTCTTTTTCCTATATGAATGTGGATAATTGTAATAACCCAACAAAAATAATAGGGCTAATATGTAAATTATAAAAATTAGGGGTTAATTTAAAATTTTAGTAATTGGCTATCATGTTTGACTTTTGACGGATTGCGATTGGTGGATTGTACCAATAGGAAACTAGGTACAACACACACACTCAAAACTTCCAAAGTTATGACATGGGCTGGAAAACAAAATTAAAGGGAAAGCTTCAAGAAACTAAAAGTTATTTAAATTAAAGCTAAGCTTCTAAAAACATAATTAGAAGGAAACCAATATTAGAAACCCACATGGGCTGGAAAATTAATCTAAGGGCTGAGAATTAAAATATCCATCTAAGGGCTGAGATTAAAAGTTGATAGCTTCTAATATTAGAGTCTCTAAGTGTCTATATAAACACAAAACCATAAGAAGTTAATTCATTGCTGGAAAAGGAAGGACAAGAAGAAGAAGAAGACCAAGAGGTGTAACTCTCTACACCAAACGTCAGAACGAGGTAAGTACTCAAGGATATCATTATTTATGATTCTAATGGGAGCATTGTTGTTTTTTAATTGTGTATGAAGTATTTCAAAGCTTTATTTGTTTTCCAAGTTTTAATGGTAGGAGATGGTAAGTTTATTTAAAAGTATTGTTTTATATGATCTAATTGTTGGGTTTTGTTCGGAATTCAATAATAACTAGGGTTACTTAATATTGTTTTATGATTTGAGTTGAAGAGGTAAGAGAATTATGGACTTTTTTACCAAACCCCGAGGTTTGGTAGCCTCCTTGGCATGCCGAACAGACCACCGAACCAACCCAGAACCATTCGGTAGCCTCCTAGGCATACCGAGATCCTACCGAACGTAACGGTCTGATAATTTGAAATCGGTAAAAGCTACCGAAAGCCTTCAGAAAGACTACCGAAACCCTACCAAGCATCACGGGCTAAAAACATGACTTACTAGAAAAGCTACCGAGTCTGAAACCTCAGCATACCAAGACCCTACCTAAGTTGACAAGTTGACCAACCCAGAAACCCAAAGGTATATTCGGTAGACCCTTTGGTATACCGAAGAGTCCACCGAGACCCTACCGAACCTGATTCGGCAGACCCTCGGTCTGTTGAGATTTCCCAAGTTGGCCCGTTTGACTTGAGATTTCACATGCATGATTGTTTAGACCTGATTAGATTAATTATAAGCTTACTTTTACTCAATTATTATTAATTTTATACCTACTTCTTTATGAACCCAATTACCATGTTTGACCAACTGTTGATACTATGATCCGAATCCATATTGCATATACTGACTTCTTCATGGACCTAACTGCTATATCTGATGAACATGGGATATTTGATATATCTTCAAAATCCTTGTATCATGTTATAATTTGTAGGCATGCGTTTGGTGAATTGATGATACTTTGATGTGACCTACTTACATAATCATTACTACCATGCTAATTGGTTCACATTACTTATCATGTTAGTTAGATCATATTGCACATTGTACACATACCTTGCTTGCTTAGTTAATGCGCACATTCTCACTTGCACAACACATGCCTATTTTATGACATAATGACCTTGTATTGGTCTAATGCATTGACTTGACCTTCATAAGTTCATATTGCTGGAGTTTATGATTATAACGAGAGCATTAAGATCCGGAAATCATAATAGGTGAGGTGACTTATATTTTCATGTGTTGAGGGACTGATCATCCCAATAGACTAATTAACTTGTTTATTCCCAAGCGACTTATGGAAGGATGATAGGTGAGGGACCTTTCACTTGTTAAAGCCCAACATCTGAAGAATATAGGTGAGAGACCTTTCACATTGGTGAGGCCCAACATCCGAATTATGAAAGTGAAATTCAGTTAGTAGATCGACTTATGTATGAATCACAAGGAGCCTTTTACGTTGGTGAATCCCTGGGATTTATTCTCCATGATCGGAAATAAGGTGAGGCGCTTGTGTCCTCTAGGACAAAACCCCTAGAAACTGTGATGTACACATAGAATAATCTACTATTTATGCCATTTATTGGGTTTGTAAGTGAGTATCCTTGGGTTGTATGATTGAGATCATATGTAGAACATATATATAGACGGATACTATACAGTGCATTGCATATTAGACTGTTTGTCTTAAATCACATGTGGTGATTATACTAGATGCACATCATGCATTAATAATTGAACCAGCATATTGTATTGCATCCTTATTCATACTACATTATCATTAGCATCCTTATCACCTATTCATTATTGGTTATATCATGAATGCTTGAACCAAAGGATTGTGTTCATGCATTTGTTGAATTGAATGTGCCTATGAATCATTGTGCATAATCAAAGGATTTGAACTCATAAATTGAATATTGATTTCCTTGACGAGATGACTTGTCTAACACTATGTGACACTCGTGAATATTAAGTGACTAATTAACCCATTTGAGTCATTACTGTCGTATGAGTGGCCTATATTGTTTTCACTTTAAGTTATTGCTTATTAATCATTCATTCCATACTTATTATATATTGAACACTCATCACATAGTTATTTCATATTGATCACATATCATATGTTTCACACATTTATTGTTCATATGGATTACCATTGAAGAATGGCATTGTCCCTAATTCAATCATAAGTTATGTTAAACTTGTTTACTTACTAAGCTAGTGTAGCTTACGCTTTCGAGCATAACATTTTCAAGACCTATAGATCATGGACGTGCGGACCAAGATGGTGGACAAGGATGTTTTGAAGACATTAGTCATTATTAGGGTTTATTTGATGATTTTAGTAGAATTTGTAGTAGGATTTAATTAATGTAATTCAACACTTATTTTGATAGTTAATAGGGATTGATTTGAAGCATGAAACTAAGGGATTTTATTTTGGTTGTGTTTGGAACCCTGGATTTCATAAGAAAAGAAAAGAAAGTGCTAAAGAAAGCACTTTTTTTGTTTGGTTGACCATTTTTGAAAGAAAAGAAAGGGATTTGAAAAGAAAATTTTCTCTTTGTGACTAAAAAATTTCTCTCCAAAATGGTAGAGATTTTGAGAGAAAAGAAAATGAAAGAAGTTGGATAGAAAGCCTCTTTACCACCACACTACCATTACCACCACCACCACCCAACCATTAACAC
>JAUPMG010280949.1:0-18413 GCA_031762675.1 Pachysandra terminalis | reverse complement strand
CGTGAGTGATTGGGATTTATTGTAATTAAATAAAGGAATCATCCGAATTCCACACAAATACACTTTAGCCTTGCGTTCAACATTGAAGGAACCCTTTTTGGTATGTTAATCTATATTCCTTCGAGGGAAGTCAGAGTAACTACATTCATTTCACAAGGTGACTAGTATATTATCGAATTACCATATAGGGAGACCTTAGCATTTAAGACTTTCAGCAAACAATCAATTTTCATTCCAGTCATCCATGCAAGGAAAAGTCATCATAGAATCCTTCTATGGTTCTAGGTCAAGTAAACAATTCGAGTGTCCTTGAATTGAACTCAGTTAAATTAGATATAAATGTGTTTCATTTGAAATGCCCTTAAATAAAATGCAGTAATGAGTCCCACATAGTCTGTAGTTGTTTCTTGAAGATGTCATCCGAATGTGTTTCCTAGGGATTAGTAAATGAACATGCCTTCGAAGGCCTTTCCAACAAGGTTTCCTTAGAAGTCAATAAGTTTTTAATCAACTCTATTGGGGTGACAGTCTTGTAAGATTCAGGGGGTAATTGGTGTACTTTGATCAGTAGGGGGGTGGGGAATGCCAATAGATCTTGAATAGCATATACGAAAGGACTTATTAAGAGGATGTGACTAGAGTCTCAAATCCATATATAAATCATGTACGAAAGTTGGCACATCTCTTTCGCTTTAAATCACTCTCGCTCATCTGGTTTGCCCAGTCACTATATGAAGAGTCCAACCCATCCAACCTTGCCTTGGTTCCCGCATCTGATCGATCAATTGAAATGGCCATCCCAACCCGACCCTGTAGTGTCCCTGACCCCACACTCTTATTTAATGATTAAATCATATTTTATCATTTAAACGAACTTTAGGATTTAATTCTTAAGAGATTGGCTGAATTGAACTAAAGTGTAATTAAGTTGAATTATGGGATAATTTGTGAAATTTTTGATAATTTCAGGACTTTTGGGCTTGGGCCCCAAAGCTTGAGTTGTAATGGACCTTAGGTTAGTCGTTTGGCCAATAGAAAGGAGGTGAGGATATTTTAGACTTTTTAACAATTTTGAATCTATTGGTGGTGGAAAAACTCCACTAACTCCACATTCCAACGTAGAACGTAGTGGAGATAACCACCATCTGGAAGAAGAAGCTTGAACCAAGGAAGAAAAAGAAATGAAGGATTTTTGCAGAAAATTCTAAGTGAAGGAAGAAAGAGAAGAAGAGGAAAAGCAAAAGGAAGTCTTTTTCAAGTGATATTTGGTGTGAAAGTTCAGAAAAATCCAATCTTGACAAGTGGTAGGGATTTCCTTAGTTCTACGGTAGGCATGTTCATTAAATATAATGAAGCTATAGATAATGCATATAGGATCATGGGTTGTATGTGGTGGAATTAAGCATGTAATCTATGATTTTTCCATGTTGTTTGAAGATCATATCTATAATTGTTGAATTCTGAAAAATAAGAAGAAATCTTAGTTTATGGACTTGATTCATGAAGAATTAGTGAATTTCTAAAGTTAGGTTTTGATTATGGCATGCTAACTTGGTTTGTATTAGTGTAAATCATGATATTAATGTTTAAAAATGTCAAATTTGAGTGTATGAAAGTTTGGGCATGAAGCCCTAGAGAGAAAACCAAAATCTCGGCTGAAATTGCCTGCTCGGCAACTGCTGAGGCACCTACTTAGTAGGGCAAACTCTCAGGACCTGCTACCAAGGCTTGGCAGCTACCGAGCCTGCTACCGATGGAGTTTTGTAGAAAGCTCAGCAGCTACCGAGCACCTGCTGAGCTCCAATTGAGGTGAAACTTCATGGGAAGCCCCGTGATGGTATTTGTAGTGTGTGTGTGTGTGCGTGTGCGTGTGCGTGTGCGTGTGCGTGTGCGTGTGTGTGTGTGTGTGTGTGTGTGCTCTTGGTTTGTGTGTGAAGTGCCTGTACAAGATTTTGTGCAATAAAATCTATAAACTGCTTAGTTTTCTACATGAACTGACTATGTATGGGTGATATTACATGTTAGTGTGATTTTGAATGATTGTTTCATAACATAAACTATGTGGTATGAAGTTAATGATCCTAGTTTGGTAAATTGTTGCATGTATGATATGTGGGACATATGTATATATCTTCTGATTGGTGTATTATTTGAGAGTGATGCTAAAGGTACTCATTGGTGATCCTTGTGTTGTGTATAACACAAGATGTATATGTTGATTGTCCTTATGAAAATGAATTTCCTACTTAGGGTACATCCCGAAAGGAAAGAGGGCAGATTTCCTGCCTAGGGTACCATCCCTTGAAAGGAAAGATGTCAGATTTCCTGCTTAGGGTATCATTCCCTGAAAGGAAAGATGACAGATTTCCTGCCTAGGGTACCCTGAAAGGAAACAACGCAGATTTCCTGCCTAGGGTACCATCCCCTAAAAGGAAAGAGGGTGGATTTCCTTCCTTAGTTATTATCCCCCTGAAAGGAAAGAGGGTGGCACTCTTTGCGTTGGGATTATCCCCTAAAAGAAATTATTACTAACAGTTACTTGGTCTTGATGTCATGTTCTTGGGATAGAAGTTCCAAGGGAATATGTGGAAGGAATTCATAGTTGGGCGTGGCCTAACAACCTTGCATACTTACATTAAATCATACACAACAATGCATTGCATCATATCATACAAAACAATGCATCACATCATTTCATACAACAAAATGCATCACAATGCATTCACTTCACCTCATACATCACATTACACTGCATACACACCCACCTTTCATGATGCATATCTCATTATGTATGGAATTGTATTATGATTACTAAAGTGAAAAACTGTTAAGTGATATGGATGAAGAACATGTTCAAGAAGATGTGATTTTAACATGACCAGGTCATGGGTGATTAGCCTGAGTTATGTTATGCGTGGTGATTATTCATGAGAATATGAAATATTGTGTTTATATGAGTAATGAGTGTAATTTAGATTATAAGCATGATAAGGACAATGTGAGTGAATTATTTATGTGCTCTGTGAAAACTGTATGAATGAATTGTTTTATTATACGCATATGAAAGTATCTACTGTAGTGCTTTGGAATTGTCTTATTGAACTTCCAAGCTCACCCCTATGTTAAAACAGGTGAATTCTTTGCGTGATGTCGACCTTAGCTAGGTGAACTCTAGAATTGTGGATATAGTTACAGACTATGTTTTCTTTTTTTACTTTTGACCCTTTGTGGGCAATACGGATGTAATATGTTAGATGTTATTGGTCTTTTAGATGTTGTTGGTTATCTTGTGATGATACTACAAAGGTTTTTAATTTTATCAGACTTTCGCTGGTTTGTTTAGTTATGCTCTGTGGAACCATGAGATTGGTTATGTATATGTTTGGTTTGGCAGCCACATCCATTGTGTGGATCCGAAGGTCAATCTCTTTGAAATCCTCGAGATCCCATATGTCGGATTCGGGGAGCGACAAATTGGTAGAAATGTTGTGTGTCATACTTAGAGACTTGTTACATGTGTGTAAATGGCTGGACGTAGAAGGAATCAGACAGCTGGTGAGGGTTCATCCGGAGGGGATGTCGATCCACAATTGATTGGGATCTATCAAGTACTATTGGGAGATATGGCCGATTCTCTTCAGAGAGAACAAGTGATAAGGCAATCCCAAACAGTTCCTAGGAATGGAGGAGGGTTGTTCTGGTTGGAGAAATTTAAGAAGTTGGCACCACCATCTTTTGATAGTAGGGAAGAGCCGATGTGGGCTCAAGAGTGGATGCTGGAACTTGAGAAGATGTTTCGTGCAGTGGATTGTCTGACAGCTCAGAAAATTCATATGGCTGCGTTCATGTTGAAGAAGGAAGCCTACCATTGGTGGGAAATGGTTGAAAGGACACAGGGAGAAGTGAATGAATGGGAAGAATTCAAGAGGCAGTTCTACGAGACCTACTTCCCTAGCAGCTACAAGAGGGCTAAGGCTGTGGAATTCCTTAAACTTGAGCAAGGTTCTCACATTGTGGGTCAGTATGAAGGCCAATTTGCAATGCTCTCTCATTTCGCACCTCACATGGTAGCTCAGGAGGAGGAAAAGGCTGCTAAATTTGAGGAAGGGCTGAGGCCAGACATTAGGTCTATGGTTATTGCATTGGGGTTTAAGACTTATACCCAAGTCCTTGATTGTGCTCGCATAGTGGAGAGGGACAATAATCTGAATGTCCAGCAGAGGCATACTTTTCGTGGAGACAAGGGGAGGTTCCAAACCCACCAGCAAAGGGGAGGGAAGAGAACCAGGACTGATGATTATCCGAGAGCAGTTGTGGCCAAACCAGTTGCAATAGTTGGAGCTCCTATAGCTGCCTCATACTTGTAGCAACGACCTCCTGCAACCTACTTCTATTGTGGTAAGACTAGGCATATCAAGAATGATTGTCATGAGAGGACTCGAGTCGAGGGACAAGGACAGGGAATGGACCATTGTCCATCACCTCGTGGGCAAGTTCATGCCTTGATTGACTAGACAATTCCGAGAGATGATGGGGCCAGTAATGCAGTAGTGGAAGGTACACTTCCAATCTTTCACACTCCTGCTAATGTATTGTTTGATTCGGGTGCCACACACTCATTCATCTCAACACATTTTATGCACGCTTTGGGTATTAGAGCATCAACTATGAGTGAACCCTTATGTATAGCAAACCTAGTTAAGGGAACAGTTACACTTAGTCGAATCTGTTTGGATTGTGTTGTGAGGGTATGCAATCTTAATCTCGAAGCTTATTTGGTGGTGCTAACCATGTTGGACTTTGACATTATCTTAGGCATGGATTGGCTAGCTGCCTATCATGCTAAGGTAGATTGTTTTGGGAAGGAAGTTACCGTTTGCTATTCCTGGGGGTGAAATCATAAAAGTTCTGGGAAATCTAAAGGATAAGTATCAAGCCGAATTCTTAGGCTTATTGGGGGAAGTAAGGAAGAGTCCTTGGAGGAGATTCTTATAGTGAAAGACTTTTCTCAAGTGTTTTAGGAGATACCACGACTACCACCTTTAAAGAAGGGAGAGTTTTGTATTAAGTTGGTGCCAAGCACTACTCCCATTTCACTGGCTACTTACCGTATGGCACCAGTGAAACTGAGAGAACTCAAGGAGTAACTCAATGAACTTATGAAGATGAGATTTATTAGACCGAATGTTTCATCGTGGGGAGCACCGGTGATCTTTGTGAAGAAGAAGGATGGATCTATGAGGTTGTGTATTGACTACAGGAAACTGAATAGAGTCACATCAATAATAAGTACCCCTAACCTAGAATTGATTATCTTTTTGATCAACTGAGAGGAGCCCAGTATTTTTCTAAAATCGAACTGAGATCGAGATACCACCAATTGAGGATAAGGGAGAGTGATATTTAGAAGACAGCATTCAGGACGAGATATGGTCACTACGAGTTCGTAGTCTTGCCATATCACTTGACTAATGCTCCAGCTGCTTTTATAGACATGATGCACAGGGTGTTCAGGCTGTACTTGGATAGATTTGTGGTGATAGTTGATGATGATATTTTGATTTATTCCAAGACGAAAGAAGAGCATGAAAAACATTTGGGTGTAGCTTTGAGGATACTTCTAGAACACCAATTGTATGCCAATCTTAGTAAGTGTGACTTTTGGAAGGATAAACTCAAATTTTTAGGGCATGTAGTGTCAAGATCGGGAATTTCTGTGGATCCTGCAAAAGTACAAGCTGTTTTGAGTTGGGAGAGACCCAAGAATGTGGATGAGATCAGAAGTTTTCTGGGGTTGACTGGTTATCATAGGAGATTCATTGAAGGATTCTCAAAAATTTCTGCTCCTATGACTAATTTGACAAAGAAAGAAGTCAAATTCAATTGGAGTGACAAGTGCGAGGCTGCATTTGAGGAATTGAAGAGGAAACTAACTTCCGCTCCAATGCTTGTGATTCTGATCAGTGGGAATAAATTATCGGTGTTTACAGATGCTTCATTGATGGGATTAGGGTGTGTCCTTACGCAAGAGGGACAAGTGGTGGCTTATGTGTCTAGACAACTTAAAGTCCATGAGTGCAACTACCCTACTCATGACTTAGAGCTAGCTACGGTTGTATGCGCACTAAAATTGTAGAAGCATTACCTATATAGGGAAGACTTAGAACTCTTTACCGACCATAAGAGTTTGAAGTATCTATTAACTCAAAAAGAGTTGAATATGAGACAGAGGAGGTGGATGGAGTTAGTCCACGATTATGTTACCACTCTTCAGTACCATCCAAGTAAAGCAAATGTAGTTGCAGATGCCTTAAGTAGAAAACCCCGAAACATGCTAACTTGTTTGTTAAGGCAAGAACAGGACCTGGATGAAGCTTTTAGTAACTTAAACATCCAATCTGAAGGGAAAAGAGGTAATGGATTGTTATTCAGCTTGGTAGTGAGACCATCTTTAATAGATAAGATTGTAAAAGGACAGAAAATTGATGAAGAATTATAGTCATTGGTAGCAGATGAGTTGAAGCCTGACTGGGAGGTACAATTAGATGGAGTGATCAGATATAAAGGGACTTTGTAGTCCTATGGATGAAATGGAATGAGATTCTAGAGAAAGCACATAAATCCAGATATTTCATTCATCCTGGAGGCACGAAATGTACCGTGACCTGAAGAAAGCATATTGGTGGTCAGGAATGGAAAGGGATATAGCCCGATTCATATCTCGGTGCCTTACTTGTCAGCAAATCAAGGCAGAGCTCATGAAAACGGCTAGATTACTTCATCCATTGCCTATAGCCGAATGGAAATGAGAACATGGGACGATGGATTTTGTGGTAGGATTTCCTAAATCCAAATCAGGAAGTGATTCCATCTGGGTAATTGTGGACAGATTGACTAAGTCAACTCATTTCTTGCCAATAAAGATCATAGCATCAAGAGATGAAATGACACGGTTGTATGTCAAAGAGATAGTCAGATTACACAGAGTGCCGGTTAGTATTGTGCTGGATATAGATACTAGATTCACATCGGAGTTTTGGGTGAGTTTATAAAAAGCACTGGGCACTCAACTAGATTTCAGTACCACCCTTCACCCACAAACGGATGGATAGACCGAAAGATTTAATCAAATACTTGAGGATATGCTTTGAGCCTGTGTGCTAGACTTCAAAGGGAATTGGAGTGATCACCTATCTTTAGCTGAGTTTTCCTATAACAATAGTTACCAATAGAGTATTGGTATGGCACCGTTTGAAGCATTATACGGAAGGCCATGTAGGTCAGCTGTGTGTTGGACTGATGTGGGTGAGAGTAGTGTGCTTGGGCTAGAAATCATCCAAGAAACCACAGATAAGGTGAAGATAATCCGAGAAAGATTATTGGCAATTCAAGTCGGCAAAAGATTTATGCAGACCGTAGAAGACGGGAGTTAGAATGTGAGGTTGGGAATCATGTGTTCTTAAAAGTCTCACCAATGAAAGGTGTAATGAGATTTGGCAAGAAGGGGAAGCTTGCACCTCGTTTTATTGGACCGTTCGAGATACTAGAACGCCTAGGTGATGTTGCATACCGTCTCTCATTACCTTATCAGTTGGGAGCAATTCACAACATATTCCATGTATCTATGTTGAGGAAGTACAAACCGGATCCAACTAATATGATTGACTGGATTGAATTGCCACTTAGAGATGATGTTACCTATGAAAAGGCACCGGTAAGGATTATGGACGGGAAGGAACAAATTCTAAGGACGAAGACCATCCCTTTAGTCAAAGTATAGTGGAATCACCATGATGAGGGAGAAGCATCCTGGGAGCTGGAATCCGAAATTCAGAAACGATACCCGACATTATTTGAGAATCAAGGTACCTACAATTTTGGGACGAAATTTCTTTAAGGGAGGTAGAATGTAGTGACCCTGACCCCGCACTCTTATTTAATGATTAAATCATATTTAATCATTTAAATGAACTTTAAGATTTAATTGTTAAGAGATTGGTTGAATTGGAGTAAAGTGCAATTAAGTTGAATTATGGGAAAATTTATGAACTTTTTGACAATTTCACTTGAAATAAGGCTTCAGTTGTAATGGACGTTGGGCTAGTCGTTTGGCCCATAGAAAGGAGCAGAGGATATTTTAAACTTTTTTAACAAATTTGAATCTGTTGGTGGTGGGAAAACCCCACTAACACCACATTCCAACATACAAGGTAGTGGAGATAATTGCCATCTGGAAGAAGAAGCTTGAACCAAGGAGGAAGAAGAAAGGAATGATTTTTGTAGAAAATTCTAAGTGAAGGAAGAATGAGAAGAAGAGGAAAAGCAAAAGGAAGTCTTTTGCAAGTGATCTATGGTGTGAAAGTTCAGAAAAATCCAAGCTTGACAAGAGGTAGGGATTTCCTTAGTTCTATGGTAGGCATGTTCATAGAATATAATGAAGCTATAGATAATGCATATAGGATCATGGGTTGTATGTGGTTGAATTAAGCATGTAATCTATGATTTTTCCATGTTATTTGAAGATCATATTTATAGTTGTTGAATTCTGAAAAAAAATAGGAAGAAATCTTAGATTATGGACTTAATTCATGAAGAATTAGTGAATTTTTCATGTTTAAGCATGTATTAAAGTTAGGTTTTGATTGTGGCATGTTAACTTGGTTTGTAATAGTGTAAATCATGATTTTAATGTTTAAAAATGTCAAATTTGAGTGTATGGAAGTTTGGGCACGAAGCCCTAGAGAGAAAACCAGGAAGCTTGGCAGCTGCCAAGGCACCTACCGAGTAGGGCAAACTCTTGGGACCTGTTACCGAGGCTTGGTAGCTGTCGAGGCTACTGTCAAGGGAGTTCGGTAGGAAGCTCGGCAGCTACCGAGCTCCAATTGAGGTGAAACATCATGGAAGCCCCATGATGGTTTTTGTAGTGTGTATGTGCTCTTGGTTTGTTTGCGAAGTGCCTGTACAAGATTTTGTGCAATAAAATGTGTAAACTACCTAGTTTTAAACATGAACTGACTGTGTATAGGTGATATTACATGTTAGTGTGATTTTGAATGATATTTTCATAACATGAACTATTTGGTATGAAGTTAGGGTGCACAATAATCCTAGTTTGGTAAATTGTTGTATGTATGGTTTGTGGGACATATGGATATATCTTCTGATTGGTGTGTTATTTGAGAGTGATGCTAAAGGTACTCATTGGTGACCCTTGTGTTGTGTGTAACACAAGATGTATATGTTGATTGTTTTTATGAATGTGAATTTCCTACCTAGGGTACATCTCGAAAGGAAAGAAGGCAGATTTCCTGCCTAGGGTACCATCCCCTGAAAGGAAAGAGGGAAGATTTCCTACCTTGGGTATTATCCCCTGGAAAGAAAAATGGTGGCATTCTCTACCTTGGGATTATCGCCTAAAAGAAATGATTACTAACAATTACTTGGTCTTGATGTCATGTTCCTGGGAGAGAAGTTCCTAGGGAATGTGTGGATGGAATTCATGGTTGGGCGTAGCCTAACAACCTTGCATACTTACATCATATGATACAAAACAATGCATTGCATTATATCATACAAAACAAATGCATCACATCATTTCATACAACACAATGCATCACATTATATCATACATCATAATGCATTCACTTCACCTTATACATCACATTACACTGCATACACACCCACCATACATGATGCATATCTCTCATTATATATGGAAATGTATTATGATTGCTAGAGTGATAAACTGTTGAGTGATATGGATGAAGAACATGTGCAAGAAGATGTGGTTTTAACATGACCAGGTCATGGGTGATGAATCTGAGTTATGTTATGCTTGGTGATTATTCATGAGAATATGAAATATTGTGTTTATATGAGTAAAGAATGTAATTTAGATTATAAGCATGATAAGGACAATGTGAGTGAATTATCTATGTGCTCTGTGAAAACTGTATGAATGAACCGTTTTATTATATGTCTATGAAAGTATCTACTGTAGTGCTTTGGAATTGTCTTATTGACTTTCCAAGCTCACCCCTATGTCGAAACAGGTGAATTCCTCTAGTGATGTCAACCTTAGCTGGGTGGACTCTAGAGTTGTGGATATGGTTACAGACTATGTTTTCTTTTTTTACTTTTGACCCCTTGTGGGCAGTACAGATGTAATATGTTAGATGTTTTTGGTTATATTGTGATGATACTACTGAGGTTTTTAATTTTATCAGACTTCCGCTGGTTTGCTTAGTTATGCTCAGTGGAACCATGAGATTGGTTATGTATATGTTTGGTTTGGTAGCCGCATCCATTGTGTGGATCCGAAGGTCAATCTCTTTGAAATCCTCGAGATCCCATATCTCGGATTTAGGGCACGACAGACCCAGCGAAAAGCGGAGGGAGGAAGCATAACCCCAACAAAGGTAGCTCTTGTTGGCTTTCCAAGCCGGTCTACTCTCTAAGCATGAGAATTTTAGCCCACCTCAAACAATAAGCTAAAAGTCATCCCACATAGAGGGGAAACAGATGGAGGAATCAAAACTCAAGTATAAATCGGCTAACTAGATCCAATGAAGATAGTTTCTATTGTTGGCTTCCACCCGGTTTCCTGCTAAGCTCATAACCAATGCAGGAAAACATGGGCAACTGTAAGAGTGGCTCTCACGAGCTCTAGCAACTGGGTTTTGCTGGCTTATTGGATGGGGGGGGGGGAGATATCATACTCATATTTAGTCCTTCGAATGGGACAAACCCTTAGTCCTTTTGACGGTGACAGACCCTTAGACGAAATGACCCTCTCATGGTGGTTAACCTGACGAATTGACCATCTCAGGGTGGTTAGCCCATGACAGATCTACAATGACCATTCCATCCTTAAAAGAATTTACTTACTGAAGAAGGTACCCCTAACAGGATAAAGACGTTGGAGATCTTAGATTAGGCCTAAAAGATCATTAGTAATGATGATGTGACCCAATGGGAGTGTGGACGCTATTTGGAGTTCTCACGCATGAAGTAGTGGAGGAGCAGGTAAACAACTTTATATATGATATATGGCATGCGGTCATATCTTATAAATGGACTATTGCGTGTTAAGATTATGACACATGTCCGATGTGATTAATCCGATCACCAGATCATCAGTACCAAGCCTCAATTTTATGCCTAGTTTGAACCCAGGCCTTTTTCTTACGGGCCAGAACTAACCTCTGGTCCATATTTAGCTCCAAAAATAAAAGGTAAAATGGCGGGGAGGCCGTGAAGGGGATTAGTACTTGAAAAAATGTTGCTTTGCCGCCTTTTTTCTTATATTTTTCACCTTAGAAAGGGACAGTAGCTTGTATCCCTCTTTATTCACTCTCAGGTGTGCCAACAAGAATGCACACCAAAAAGCAGGGAACCTCAGTGTTTGAGGGACACCAGTCTCTCTTATAGGTCTCTCAAAGAGTTAGACAAGTTATCAATTTTGTTCTCTTTCACGTATCTGCGAGTTATACGTCAGAGAATTAGGTCTCACTGTTTCATCAACTTTCCAATTGACCAGTGTTTCCTAATTTGAGGGAATGTTCTGATATTTATAGAGAAAAACATCCAAAATATCCTCTCTTAACCAGGATAAGTGTCAATCAGAACCATGTCTAGAGAGATGATTGGAAATATCTTCATGCAATGAGCATATCCAATGTTTACGCGTGACCAACGCGCACAAGTTATTTCCAAAAGAAAATTGTGGTGAGTCACTTGATTTCAAGTGAATGGTGAACCTGCTCTGTAATGGTTTGCTTTGGGATCCAATAAATCACGAATCTTATAACACATGTAACATGCATGTATATCCAAAACAACGTCTCCATTCTTATCCTTACCATTCATGATAAAGAAAAATCTTCTCGGATAAGTCTCCATTCTTATCCTTACCATTCATGATAAAGAAAAATCTTCTCGGATAAGATATATATATATTGATTTCAAGTGAATGGTGAACCTGCTCTGTAATAGTTTGCTTTGGGATCCAATAAATCACGAATCTTATGACACGTATAACATGCATGTATATCCAAAACAACGTATCCATTCTTATCCAAACCATTCATGATAAAGAAAAATCCTCTCAGATAAGATATATATATATAACAAATACTCTTCAGCCCTTCGTTCATCTTCGAAGGAACCCTTTTTGGTATGTTAATCTATATTCCTTCGAGGGAAGTCAAAGTCATTGCATTCATCTCACAAGGTGACCAATATATTATGGAATTACCATATAGAGACCTTAGCATTTAAGACCTTCAACAATCAATCCGCTTTCATGCCAATCATCCCTGTAAGGAAGAGTCATCATAGAATCCTTCTAGGGTTTTAAGTCAAGTAAACAATTCGAGTGTCCTTGAATTGAACTCAGTTAAATTAAATATAAATGTGCTTCCTTTGAAATGCATTTAAATAAAGTGTAGTGATGAGTCCCACGTAGTTTGTAGTTGTTTCTTGAAGATGTCATCCGAAGGTGTTCCCGGGGATGAGTAAATGAACATGCCTTTGAAGGCCTTTCCAATAAGGTTTCCTTCAAAGTCAGTAAGTTTTTAATCAACTCTATTGAAGTGATAGTCTTGTAAGATTCGGGGGGTAATCGGCATACTCCGATCAGTAGGGGTGGGGTGGAGGGGGAATGCGACTAGACCTTGAATAGCCTATACGAAAGGACTTATTAAGAGGATGTGACTAGAGTCTCAAATCCATATATAAATCATGTATGCAAGTTGGCACTGCGCTTTCACTTTAAATCAATATCGCTTGTCTGGTCTACCCGGTCACTATATGAAGAGCCTAACCCATCCAACCTGGCCTTGGTTCCCGCATCTGATCGATTGATTGAGCTGGCCATCCCTGCTTGACCCAGTGGAAGCAGAGGGAGGAAGCATAACCCCAACAAAGGTACCTCTTGTTGGCTTACCAACCCGGTCTAATCTCTATGCATGAGCTTTTTAGCCCACCTCAAACAATAAGCTGAAAGTCATTCCATAGAGAGGGGGAACCGATGCAGGATTCAAAACTCAAGTAGGAACCGGCTAACTAGATCCAATGAAGATAGTTTCTATTGTTGGCTTCCACCCTCATAACCAATGTAGGAAAACATGGGCAATTGTAGGAGTGGCTCTCACGAGCTCTAGCAACTGGGTCTTGCTGACTTTTTGGATAAGGGGGGGTTATCATACTCATATCTTGTCCTTAGACAAAATGACCCTCTCGTGGTGGTTAACTTGAAGAATTGACCATCTCAAGGTGGTTAACCCATGAATTGACTGTCTGAGGGTGGTTAGCCCATGACAGATCTACAGTGACCGTTCCATCCTTTGAAGAGTTTACTTACTGAAGAAGTTAACTCTAATAGGATAAGAACATTGGTGATCTTAGATCAAGCCCAAAAGATCATCAATTTGATGACATGGCCCAATGGCAGTGTGGACGCCGTTTGGAGTTCACATGCGGGAGGTAGTGGGGGTGCAGGTAAACCGCTTCATATAAGGGCTTGTGATTATACCTTATAAACTGGTTGTTGCACGTTAAGATTAGGACACGCATTTGATGTGATTAATCAGACCACCAGATCATCACTACCAGGCCTCAATCTTACACCTCGTTTGAATCCAGGCCTTTTTCTTAAGTGTCGTTAGGCTCCCACACCACCACCGCCATCATCATCACCGCCAACCCACCACAACCACCCCACCATCACCACTCGTACCACCACCACCTTTGAAAGGATATAAGTGTGCAAAACTCATTCTAGTAAATGTTAACCAAACATCTATTTTACGTTGGAACTCATTTTGTAACATGCTAACAAACCACAATCAATAAACCTTCAAAATGAGTTCCTGATCCAGAACGGGGACAAACGAGGCCTTAGCTTCTCGTCCATATTTAGCTCAGAAAAGAAAATGCAAAACAGTACAAAAAGGAGTAATCGGCGGTGAAGCCGTGAAGGGGATTAGCACTTGAAATAACGTTGATTTGCCTCTGTTTTTTTTCATATGTTTATTATAGGAAGAAAAGGCCTTGGAAAAGAACGCTAGCTTGTAGCCCTTATTATTCACTCGTCAGTTGGAAGAAGACCCCAAGAACTGTTCCTCCTTGTTGTCTTGTCTTTCTGCCACGAATATAACAAACAGAGCATGAGCCGTTTCGACAGCCGGTCCGGTGACCCTGGTTCGTACCGTGACCGGAGAAGGCAATGTTCCTATCTTAGTTCCTAGACCAAAAATTAAAGGTTTCCAGCGATTTCACCGTTTCGAGTTTATTCTCATTATCCCTTTTTTTTTTTGTTTGAATCGTTTTCAGCGATTCGGGTTTTGGTAGTGGTGGAAGTGGAGTTCCGAGTTATGGAAGCGGTGGGAGGTCGTCTAGCCGGAGGGAATTCGACGGTGCTGGCTCGCCGAATCAGCCGGACCTTGACGGGTTCACCCCTTTCGAGAAGAATTTCTATGTGGAGTCTCCGGCTGTTTTGGGGATGACGGAGATTGAAGTCGACGCGTACCGTCAGCGGAGACAAATCACTGTCGACGGCCGAGATGTTCCCAAGCCGGTGACGGATTTTGGCGACGTGGCGTTTCCGGGTATTTAAAGAACCCCCCTTTTGTTTCAATTTGATCTTCAATGCTGTTTCATTTTTCCCAATTCGTTACCTGACGAGTAAATGAGTTTGAAAAGCTAATTCATAATAAATAATTTGTTTACGTGATTGGATGTTTGGTTTCACTTTATCGTGTCCCAAGTTGCAGAGCTTGGATTTGAGCTTTTTCACTAAGCCACTCCAGAGTCAATTTTAGTGGAAAAGAGGAACTGTAAATTAGAGTTGCTTTGTTGAATACTTGTGATAGTTATTGCAAAAATTTGGGTCGTTGTGGGATTATTAGAAGTTGGTATAGGTAGAGTGTCGAACCTGCTATTTTTTGATTCAGTTCCAGAGCTGTAATTGTCAAATGCATCATCTGTTATTGGTTTTTTCGTCAACAACAGATGGCTGTAAACATCAGGGAAGAAAAAAGAATTTATCTTATAAATAAAGAGGGAAATATTTTCCATTCCAAATTACAAGAGCCGTTTGACACCGAATCTGCCTCCTCAATATCAATAGTTTGTTCGTAAGTGACACTAGAAATTATGTATTTGGATGTTATAACCGTTTAGCGATTGTCACTGTGCTAGGCACGTCTCTTCAGTTCGATTTGTGATTTATAAAACTTGATTTCTATTTCAAGAATGGAAACATGATTCTTTGTGCGGGACACATGGACTAAATTTATGAGGAGATTTGATAGTGTCATACTCATTTCATAAGTTTTTTTTTTTTTTTTTTGAAAATTTTACCTACTAATTCATATGAATGCATTCATATTGTTTTAATTGAAGAAATTTTTGACTAATTTCACTGTGTGGTTGCGCAAAGATAAAGTATTTGCTTTGTAAATGGAATGAAGGAATAGCAATGCAGGGATAGGAAGCAGCGTGTTGGCATTCAAAGGCTTTAAAGAAAGAACATTATTTGATTTAAGAGTCCAAACTGTAAAATCAACCTCATTTTGAAAATCGTAAAATTGTTTATTATATTCAGTATCAATCTAGCCACTATGTCTACATCTCCTTTCCTAGTTGGAAGCTAGGGTTCTAACAGATCCTGAGGTGAGAGGGAAAAGCCACTTCAAAAATAAAAGCAACTTTGGAAAAAGATTAGTTGAAGCACAGGAGGGGTCCCTTTGCTAAGAGAAGAGTACACAGAAAAGATCAAATGAAAATAATTTTTTTTTCTCCCCGTACCAACATCATAATATAAGAGAGGACGATAGCTATAGATGACATATTTTTCCAAAGTTGAATAAAACATCTGACAAGGGTATTTCATTTTCATCGATTTGAATACATGCCATATCTGCTATAGTTAATGGAGAACCACTCCTTAGAGAACCTGCAATACCAATTGAGGTACACTCTATAGGCTACAATATTTCTCGAGTTACGAACTTCTGCAGGAATTTTGAAAAGAGAGAAGTCCTAGAATGGATAATTATAGATTGTGCCCTTAAAGTATTTCTACTCCCAAGCATGGTTTAAAGTTATGGTGTCTAGCACTAGTATCAGCCACCCAGCCCACCCTGGTCATTGATGCTATAGTTATTTAACAATATCATGGAGAATCATAAGAAATATATGTAAGTAACCAGCGATATCATTATTTAGGATGTGTTTGCCTAGGCAGAATTTGTAAGGAAAGGAAAGTATAACGTAACTTTCTATTACTTGGTGTTTTGGATTGAGAGGAAAGTGTGGAAAAGCCTTTTTGGAACACTTGGCTTTTCCGTCAAAACCCCACAAAACTTTTCCCTTTCAAAAGCAGAGGGACGCTGGTAAATGAAATTAAACTTTATGTTTACTGAAAAAAAGTGTGTTTACTTTCCTTTACCTCCTCCTAACAAGGTTTAATGTACGGCGACAGGGGACCAGTCTTGGCCTGTACCGGTCTTGACCGGTATCAGACCGTTGGTGCCCTCCGGTACCGGTCGGTCCAGATCCGGTACAAAGTCATGGATCGTCAATCAATTTTTTATTTTATTTTTTTAAATTACAAAATGGACCGGTTGTCGGACCAGTGGTACGGTCGGGACCGGTTGGTACCAATCAAGGTCGAAATCTGTTTGGACCATCCAATCTACAAATTAGAACAAAAATAAACAAAACAAAAAAAATACTGGACTGGTACCAGTTGTGCTGGTCTGGTTCATAAGCCCACGATACAAAAGTATGTATCACTCCCATAGAACCATGCCTTTTAACTAAAAACAGCCTTAGGTCCGGTCCATAACCTCATGATACAAAAGCATATATTGCGGATTGGGACCAGACCGGTCCATAGAATCATGCTTCCTAACCAAACACAGCCTTAGGTTTCATATTGGTCCCTCACATTGGTTCCGATCGATACTTGAAACCTTGTTTCTAGGAGGTGTTGATCTTTTTCTTCCTAGTTGTATGCCTTCTTATTAAACTTCTTACATTGGCAGCAAACAACCTAAGGTATTTGAATATTTTAGGGTTTTGCTAGGGTGGAAGAAAAAGTCAAGCATTAAGGGTTAGGAAAATTAAAGTTTAGGGCAAAATTTTGAGCATGAACAGAACCTGCAAAGTTGGGTTGTTATTGGCTTGAGAACAGGGTATTCAAGAAATAGAAAAGTAGAACCTTATAAATTTTATTGAAGTGGATTTAATAGGGATTTCTGTTGGTTAAAGGTGGAAGAAGAAAGCAGGTCATTTGACAGATTTATATTGCAAGTACAGCTAGAAATGGGCTTAGCTCATGTTTTCAAACATAGGAAGACGGAAGAGTACATAGAAGATTTAGTGTTATGATATTCTAAGAAAACAATTAGTTACTGTTAAATTAACAAAAGAAAATAATTGGAGCATTCACCAAATAGTTATTGTTAGTGGGCCAAAACCGCATTGATTAGAAGAGGAATGGACTATCGTGAATAGTAGAAGATATACCCTAATAGATAGACATAGCGCAAGATTAGAGGAGTTGTTTTTTCATGCCATCAGAGGTATTTTAGCTCCATGGGTGTGGTTGGTTGCACTGGAAACAACTACCTCTTCTTGTATCCATTAGTTGTCCATTTCGATATCGGTAGATTGTATTCGAGGTGGTGGATTCCTGCTGTTGATTTCTTTTATTTGCTTTGTGTTATTTCTTTTTCTTTTTTTTTTTTTGTCTTTAGTTGCAAGGTTGTTCATCTTGGATGGCATAGTATATTTCCCTTGTCGTATTTCTTGCTCCTAATATAAGTGTCATTTCTTATAAAAAAATGATAAGTAGAACAAATCTCTGTGAAAGATTCGTAGTAAAATTAATCAACAGAATGCATTATACCAACTGAAGTTGGGAAACCGTGTCTTTAGTCAGATTGTGTGTACTCAAATCATTTTTAACTGCTTCGTTTAGGTGATGTAAGACTGTCACTTTTAGGAAATAGGACCTCAAAAAAAATGATATAAATGCCTTCCGCTTTTGAAACCTAACAGTAACCTCTTAAACAAACATTGAGCTAGAGACTTTTATGGGAAACTTGGGATACCCAATGCTGTACAATTAATGTTTAGGATTTCATCCTTGGTTGTAATTTATGGGCTGGCTTATGGAACTGCTATTATGGGCTTTTTAAAACCATCATTGGCAATTTAAAAGTTGCATCCCTTTCTTTGGGATTCATAATTTAAAAATGTGGATCTTTTTGGCAATGAAAAAGGCCTTTGAGGGGATACTATGGAGTTTGTTGGGTGTGCTTTGTGAAAATTTGACTATAGAACATTAGTTATCACCTGATTACATTAATTTGTACATCAGAAGTTCTGCATGAAGTTACATT
>JAUPMG010280939.1:0-18414 GCA_031762675.1 Pachysandra terminalis | reverse complement strand
CCTTAACTATACACACACAAGCACATAATAATTTAATTTAAATAAATGAAACAAAGGAGAAACCCTTCTAAAGTGTTTAGGTCACTACAATGTCCCATCATTGGGGTCCGGCATCCCACCGTGGAGTATCGACATGCCATCGTGGAGTATTGGCATCCCACTGTGGAGTATGTGTTGATATTAGCTTTGTTGTGTAATCATCATAAACGTGTTGGTCGCCTCATGACTTGTGCAATGTCAAGAATCATTGTGGTAGAGCACTACCTTTCCTCCATATTCATGTCTCAACTTTAAGTTCCTCGAACCAGCTGAGGCTCTCATTCGTTAAATTCCCGAGGGTCTCATATAGGGTATCAATTGCGACCTTGCTAAGTGTCAATCATAATCCTGACACGTGCCAATCTTTCATTGGGCTATTCGCCCATACAAATTTCTCATATCTACATTTCAGTCCCCTCTGACCACAGTGCTTAATTCAAGATTATTAACATGGTCATGTCTGTATTTGCTTCCATATGCCAATTGCTATCTTCAAGCATTGCTGTGGGCATGATATTCCCCTTATATTTTCCTCGGATATATTCCTATTGGCGTAGGCAGTTCTTCCTCTGTGAGTTCCGCGCATCGACAGCCTATGTTAATTCTCTACACGCTTAATTCTTGCGCGTTAATCCTCTGCACGCTTAAAATTTCTGCGCATTAAGGCTTGTGCGTCAATGCCCGCACTTCAATGCTTCTCTCTTAGTTTTTGTTTGGGGGTCAAAACTTAAATCCCTCTCTTAGGATTTTTTTTGTTTGCTTGAATCGTTAAAACCCAATCCTCTCCTAGGGATTTTTTTTGGATGTCAAAACGCAATCCTCTCTTAGGGATTTTTTTTCTTGGACGACAAAACCCAATCCTCTCTTTAGGGATTTTTTTTAGCTTGGTTGTCAACGGTTTCTTTGCCCAAGAGACCTAGCGTCGAAGGGTCTGGTGTCAAAAGGTCCTTGCACCTATCCTTCGTGCACTTTATATTCGTGTGTATTAAAATCCATCGCACCTCAGTGCTCACGCATCAAAGCCTTTTCTGCGTCAAGGACTTTTGCGCTAATCCTCTGTGCGCTTAACGCTCCCATGCGTCAATGCCTGCATGCCAATGCTCCGCATGTCAAGGCCTCTGTGTTAATTCCCGAAGTACCTAACGCTCCTCGTGATAAAACCAATCGTATCTCAGTGCTCGTGCGTCAAACCCTTTTTGTGCCCAAATTTTCGTGCGTCAAGTCTTTTGCGCACCATCACCTCTTTTTCTTTTGCTTTTGACGCCAAAACCCTTTTAGGCTTTTGAGCTAAAATTTCTAATTTCCATGATTTGTAGCCACATGATTTCTTTCTTTGATATCTTGGAGCCTAATCGAAGTTCCACTCACTCTATAAATTAGAGGGGAGGAGGAGTTTTTATTCACCATTCCCTCCTTGGCAGTTTCCTCTTATCTTTTTGCTCTTCAAAGGAGAAGGAATTCTTCTTGGGTTCTTCCCCTTTCCTCCCCCCCTTTTTTGTTGATCCTCATGGAAAGGAAGAAGCATTCTCATAAGCCGACTCCTTTGAAGTACTCGGTCCTCCTCGTCTCCTAACGAGTTGGGCAGACAACCCACTTATTGATGATTGGTTTTGGAAGACAATGCCTCCTAGCCCTGTCACGCCCGAAGAGCCTCCAAACATGAGGACGTGTCTCTTCCCATCAACAGATGCTGATGCAAGTTTAGATTCTCCCTTGGAATCAATCCCTCATATGAATTTCGAATCCGGGGCATATCCTCTATAATAACCCAAACTAAAATAATAGGGTTAATATGTAATTAATAAAAAGGAAACTAAGTGCTTCACACACAATCATAACTCTTCAAGTTATAATGTGTGACCAGGATCTTGTAAGAACTTCTAATCTAAATCAATGGCGTAGATTCAATAGGATTAATAATAGTTATAACTTAATTAGGATTCCCTTTTAATAGATAATTAAAGACTATTTTAATTATAACTAGGAATCTAGATCTAAAAGTTAGGATTAAACTAAACTATTCTAACGGCTATGATTAATTAGAGAGTTAGAACCAACCCTAAATTAATAAGAATTAAGATTAGATAAGGTTAACTTATAGTACAAATATACTTTAGGATACTTGAAATCAACGGTTAGGATTTCGTATGAACAATTCAACTAAATTAAAATATAGGATTAAAAGAAAGGAGTTTAAATCTAAATAAGATTAAGATAGGATAAAGTCAATGACTAATTCATTTAGAACTAGGACATTTTAATCTAAGGGTTAGAATTAGTCTAATCTAATCTAAGGGCTGGAAATTAACACATAGTCCTAGACTAAGAACAACTCCTAGACTAAGGAGGACACTGTAGAAAATCTATATAAACTAAAGAGAGGAGAGACAGGAAAAGGATTGTGGGAGCAACAAGGGTTGGAACTGCAGAAGATCAAAGAAGAAGAAGAAAAATAAGAAGAAGAAGAAGAAGGTGTTCATCTCAACACCAACTCAAGACCCAAGGTAAGTATTCGGATTAAATTGTATTTTCGATGTGAACTAGGTGCCTATGTCATATACATTGAGTATGAAATTGCACTTTCTTAAAATCTATATTTTCTATTCTTTTCTTCAAGAGAACATGTTAAAAGGAGTAATTTTCTAAGTTGAATACCATACAAGATTAAGGTAAGAATTGGTGAGTTTATTATGATGTAAATATTTGGTTTCATTCAGGATTATGTTTTAATATGTGTGTTTTGAAAAAAATACACCAAAGATGAGATTTTAATTCAAAAATTTCAGTTTTCTGGGCTACCCCGCAACTTTGGCTAACCATCGACTAGCAGATGGGGTCAGCCGAAGGCCAGCCGATCCTTTGTGTTTTTGTATTTTGGTCCCTGGCCGAGCAGCCGACGGCTATCAGCCAGGTGTAGGCTACGCGTAGGCTAGTCGGAATTTATCAACTTAATCCGGTTGACATGAAATTTGTTATACATGCTATATTTGATTCTTCTAGTGTTCTTTTATTTTTCTGATATTCTAATCTTCTCCTAGGTTCCCCTAGGTATTCCCACGAAATTGACTTGTTTTCTAATGTCTAACTCTCTTAATTAATCCTATTTTATAAGTTTTAGGTGTTAGAGTTGTATTAGGAATACTAGTAGGTGTTTAGATGTTGGTCTAGAGTCCTAATTCAATTTTAACTTAGTCATTAAGTTACCCAATTTAATTATCATGAAAATTACCCATTAATTAATCTATTTGGACCTTAAGAGTCTTACTTAATCCCAATCCAATTAATTACTATTCTTAGGTCCTTTTTGGTTAATCCTAGATTAATCCATTAACCTAGTTTTCTGTTTAAGCTGTAATTCTTTGTTGGTGACCTTAGTTTATTTACTATAATTTATAATCTTAATTATATCTTATTTTATTAATTGCCTTGGGTTAGTTTCTAGGTGTAATGTGTTAAATTAATAATTGACCCCTTTCATTAAAGGTTATTTTTAGTTTTAATATTTTAGGTCTTTACATGGGTAGTCCCCTAGTCCCTGTTCCGGAGGATGAAGCACCAATCTCCGAATATGAGGCTTAAGTGGAAGAAGTAATTGAAAGAAGGATAGAGGCTGAAGAAAATGAAGGAAGGGAAGTTGGTGAGGGCCAATCTCATGACTCTGGCCTATTAGCATTGCAGTTGACGCGCGACATCGCTGCTTCGGCTTAAGTAGGATGATGTCAGCAGTAGTCTCTCCTAGCGCTTCCTTCACATCACGTTCGACCGAAAAAGGCGAGAATTTGATTTTTCTGATATGTCCATCATATGTTTTGTCCTGCTTATGTCTTTTGCTTATGTAAGGCATTGTTCATCTCTTTTAGGTGAGTCAGATGAGCGTCAATGTCCCCCTACTCCTGGTGTTGGAGATGCCACTACCGATGCTTTCTTTGCAAGGGAAGCGACTCCAGGCCTCACATGAATCATAGTAGGATCCGATTCTCCAAAATCAGTGACATGCCCTCCCCAGGTGTTAGAGATTCCTATTACTTCCTCGATCCCTTCAAGTAGGACGTCATTCAAATGAAAAAGGAAGGAGAGCGATTTGATTGTGCAAGTACCTCCGAGATCCTTAATTCCTTATGAGGAGGGCATTCCTGTTGTACTAGGAGAGGATGATGACGCCATTCCACCCCCGATGACTTCGGAAGCAAGAGAAAAAATTCGAGTGATTGTTCATAATTGATCGATGATGTCTACAGCCTCTAGTGAGAGTGGTCAATCTTATACCCCTCTATTGGTGACAGGTTCTTGGATCCGGCAAGTGTGGATGCTTATGCGGATCCACTACTACCTCCTATTGAAGTAGACACTCGCTTCATATCTGTAGGGAAGATCTACGTCCCCTCTGCCTACAACTCGATTCTTCGGAGGATTATTAATCGTTATGGCGATCCTGGTACCGATATAAATTTTTCTGGACCTTGTCTTCGAGCCTTTTTCTATTTAGCTGTATGTTCGCTGGTTGGACGCCTTTAGGAGACAAGACTATCCACTCTTACATTGGAGGATCTCCATGATATGTGGAAGGAAATGGAAGACCCCTTAGCAGACAGGATGAAGCTAGCTTGGTTGATAGCGCATTTAGGTGCCATAAAGAAAGCTTTAGAGCCCCTTACATGCTACCAAGAGCTAAAGGTTTCCTCTACTTCTCGTCAAGACTTGGAATCTCGTGTAATTAGCCATGAGTCTAAAGTCAAGGCATTAGGAGCCAAACTCTTAGAAGAAGAAGAGCAACTATCTGCTGTCAAAGCTAGATTGGTAGGTAATGATAGTAAGCTTTCCGCTACGCTTTCTTGGCTTGAAAATAGCAAATTCAGTCATGGTTCTCTATTGGCAGATATTTTAGAGATGCCTTGACATCATCTCTTTCTCTTAATTATGTTGTAACTCTCTTTTCTTTTGAAATATTAATGAGAACTATCTTCATTGGTGTCCTCTATACCAATGCTTAGCGAACTCTTGCAATTAATGCGTATTTACTTTGCCATAATTGAGTGGTCATCATAATTAATTGTCACGCTTCACGAAGCAATTCTTAAATTCCTATATAAAGGACAAGGAGGGTTTGAGAAACTTACCTCATTCGATTCCCCCTTTCTTTGCCTCTAGTTGCTTGTGAGTATTAATACCGATTTTCTTTATTCAAGACCGATGGCGCATGGAGGAGACTTGGGCAATGCTGGGATCATCGCTCCTCCTCTTCCTGATTATTGCCGACATGCTTTTACATCTCTTCATGAACTGATGGACATGGGGGTGCTTGACCCTAGGCTTCTTGAAGTCCACTGGACTCACTCTCACCTCGTTCTTCAAAATGCGACGAAAATTCTGTTAGGGGTTTATCTAGCACTCTTTGAGGTCTTCCCCATGGCAAATGATGTACCCTCTCGTCGACTAACGTGGGTGGAATATCTCATCTTAGTGGAGGAAATAACGTCTCTTTCTCTCAAGAGAACACGTCCTTAATACGAAGGCCTTTTTCGTCGCCTTCGTTGTCTTTCCTTAGACAGACATTTCCGTTGCCAATTCCTTGAAGATGCTTTATTCTTCCAAGCATGAGGATATTACGAGGAGATGGAGAAGGTGAGACAAGAGCAAGGGAATTGTGATAATATGCTTCTGGCCATCCAAATAGATCCCTCATATCAGGCCGAGTCAAACATAGAGACCAAGGCATGAGCGATAGAGGCACGGATGGAGGGAATTCCTAATGATGTCCATCATGCTCAACTATGAGGGGAAGCCCGCGCTATCCACAGGGAAGCTGATCCTTACAGCTTGATCGGGGTTAGGGAAGATCTCGCAGTTCGTAGTAGGTTTTTTATGATCGTCGTCTAGGGCTTAATGCCTTAAGGGTTCAATGTCGGCATACTTTGGTGCGATGCCCCCAGATCCTGCTGATGAAGAGGAAGACAATGAGGAGTAGAGAAATGCGAGGTGTACTGTCGTTCTTAATCGAACCGTCATCGACAATGTTAAGTTGATGTGCAGTGCTGCGTAGCAGCACATATATCTGTATTGTTAGTGTTCTTTTTTTGACATGTTTAATGTTTCATAGGTAGTAGAAACTCATATTAGTAATGAAAGTAGAGCTTTCTCTTATTCAGGAGTTATGTCTTTGTGACGATAAATCAAAGTATAATAGTTAAAAATTTGAAATAGACTAGTCTAGTAAAGGATACAACATTTACTCTTGATTAGAGTAACTACCATGGTATAACTTGATCCACTTGGCGTTGATAGGGTCATTTAGATTTGTTCCATTCAGCTAGCTTAAGAGGTAGTATCCACTTGCAGCAACTTCCCTTATGACATAAGGGCCTTCCCACTTAGGGGAAAAATTAGGGGCCAATAGATTGGCACGTAATACCTAGAATTTATGAAAAGGAAGGGTGTTAGTGTAATTATAATGAAAGGATAAAAGATACCCTATAATATGTATAAGATGGGTTATTCCCAAAAAGAGAAAGGTTTCAACAGAAGTTAATTACTTAAAAATAAAGGATAGGAGATCTAAAGGAAGACTAAATTAATGTGATAATATTTTTAAAAAATCATGTTTGTGGTAATTTACATTGTAACCTGAAGTTTAATGTGTGACTGAAGTCAGTGTATGTGTGAATGTGATGGTATTTAATTCGAAATAATTTAGAGATTAGACCTGAAATTCTAGCAAGCCGAAGAGAAGCCCAGGAGCATTACTCAATTTGGGAGAAGACTACAGAGGATCATACAGTACCTGCACGACATTACTACAGTTTGTCGTAGAGCGGATGGCGTAGCTTCAGTGTCAGTACCAGCATCTTCACCACCATCTTCAGTACCACCACCATCATCAGTACCGGTAGCAGTGCAGCAACAACAAGATCAAGAGGAACATGAAGAGAACATGACAGGAGTATGAAGACCAGGAGAGCAGAAGAAGGGAATTGATTCGCTATGAGATCATTAGACTTGATTGTGTTAGATTTATGGTTTTATAGACATATTGGAATTATTTAGTTGGTAGTTGGTTAAGACTACTAGGTTTTTATTTTGAATTTTAGATGTGGTGAATGATTGTTGTTCTGAGTATGCAATAATGCATGGTCTGTTCTCTAATGGTTTGTATACCATGGTGGAATGGTTTATGTCAGTTTGAAACCATCTTATGTTAGTCTAAAACTATTTAATGATTAGTTTAAGATCATTTCATGTTGGTTTGAATGCTGAGATTTATGACCTTCTGATGTTGGTTGGTTAGTATGAGCGTGACGTAATTGTACCTAACCTAAAACATTTTGTTACCTTATTAAATTTCGAGGACAAAATTCTTTTAAGGAGGATAAATTTTAAGGAACTCAAAATTTTCGAAATTTAAGAAAGGATATTTTGGTAATTTACTATAGGGAACAAGGTTAAATCAGTAATTTCACTTAATGAAAATTTATGTTGCACGAGAACCCTCTTCAATAAATTTTGAGAGTAGTGGAATCTTGAGGACTAAGTAGAATTAATAAGTGGAGTTATATCCAAGGGTCAACTTAACTTAAATCTATTAGACTTAAGTGAGACCTTAAGGACCTAACGAACCAGGACCTAAAGTTAAGATAGAGTATAAATACTCTTTATGACTTAAGAAGCCCTAATATTGCTGGAAAATTAGAAGGAGGCCAACCTAGAAAGAAAAGATGGAACATTAGAAAATCAAGGGAAACAAGAAGGAACAACAAAAGATCTAAAGAATCCATAGCTATTCTTGGGCATTTGAGCAAAAACCCAGATTTCAATACCCTAGTATAACTTTTAATCTTTAAATATAAAGAAAATGTATAGAAATTGAAGTATGTTGAATATGGAGTGTTGATGTTGTGTTCTTGAATTAGGTGAAAGACAAAAGATGTGTTTTAATACCAAAAATGGATATTAGGCATAAATAATCTTATGTTTATGAGAAATATTCATAAAATGATGAATTATGATAATGAATTAAGTTCTAATTAAGAACCAACCAAAACCCTAAGTCAAATGGACAATTAGCCAAGGAGGTAAGAATATGGATTCGCGACCTTGGGTGACCCACCGGTATACCGGTGAGTGCCCCCGACAGGGATTATTACTGTGTGGAATAGTGCTCGAGTGGACCCACCGGTATACCGGCGGTGCCCCCGACAGGAACTGTATTTAAATTTTGTGTGTGCTGATGAGCTAGGGTAGACCAGACGTGGCCACCGACAAAACTTACTGGCACACCGGTGCTCCACCAACGGGTCCACTGACCACAGCCCCCGACCAGGTATTTAGCAGACCTTACTCCACCGGTATACCGGCACCCTGCCAATGGAGCCACCGACCAAGTAACTTTAGGGGTTTTGAGTTTGGATAAGTTGTTTGAAGACAATAAGACTGGTATGTGAAGTTGTTCAGGTTTGTGAATGGTATATCATCTATAGTATGATTCTAGTATGATAGTGAGACTATTAACCTTAGTGGGAAAGCCTATGACCCAGTTAGATAAAATGGTACTTTGGAATATATGTGAAACCTTTAAGGTGAGGTGTTAGTCATGATTGAGTTCAACTATGAGTTGTGTAATAATTAATACTATGTGAGACTAGATGTCCCCTACTTACCTTAGAAATTCCCAGGAAGACAGTTAGCTTATGAAATGAATGGAAGCATAGAAAGAGTTGAGACAACTCAGATTAATGAGACTAATGTGAATGGTGAAGGTGTATAGATGTTATACATGGTATTCTTAGAGTTGAATGTATGCAATACTAATGCATTAAACATTTGGGTGATTGATAAAAATTGATCCTAGTAGGAGGTAAGTTAATCTTAGATGAGTATGTACTTTAATCCTAGATGAAATGGTGAATTAATCCGAGATGAAGGATGATGAGTACTAAATGGATATGTAAACTAATTTCAGATGATTATATGAATTGGTGCTAAATGAATATGTGAATTAACTTTAGATACTTATGTGAATCAATGCTAGAAGGATATGTGAATGGATATGGAATGAATGTGTGAACTAATTCTAGAATTCCATGTGAACTAGTTATGATAAACAAGTTCATCGACCATAGTGAGAAATGTGATCTAATCCTAATTGGATGTGTGGACTGATCCTAGTTGGACACATGATTTGATTCTAGTTAGTTGGATGTGAAGTTTGACCCTACTCGAATGAATGAATTCATCCTCATGGTTGTATGATTTAGTCTTAGTTGATGCTTACTCTGATGTGTATATATTACAATAGATGCATTGTAAGGTAAGTCAAGACCTTGACTATATGAATCACTAAAATTGTGTTGTGAATGACTATGTTATTACGATAGTTTAAATGAAAGGTGAAATGATATACATGTTTATGAATGTGCATAAGACATGATAATGAAGTAAGAGGTATAAATGTTGTGAGATTTAGATACATGTAATTCTAATTGTTTATTATAGTATGAATGAGCATAAGACACATAAAAATGGAGAAACTATGAATGGTTCCAAGATGCAGTGTAACATGGAAGTGTAGATCCATGGCTTATACGGAAGTGAATATAAATCTATGACTGTGGTAATTTATGAGCATATACAATATGACTTATACATACTGGATACATGATTGAAAGGGATGAATGCTTACACATGAGATATTATGTGTGTGTGTTTAGAATTCATTATATTCAATTACAGGTGAAATACTCATTTGAATCTAGAGTATGACATATTATTTGATGTTCATGTGAGATGTATATATATATATATATATAAATATATAGATGCATAACATGTAGATTTTGTGATAATGGCATGAATTATATGAATTGTTCATGCATTATTATGGGCCCCGATGGGTAACCCAATGACCCGACTTAGAATTTGGATTATTTGTGATGAGAACAAAAGTGATGATGTGAGGATGAATGGACTCAAAGATGAGTGCCAAAGAGTTATGATATATTGAAGTCCGAAAAGGATGGGATTTAAGTCAAAGATGACTCTGGGAGCGGGATTAGCTACCCCTTTGTCCTGGCTTGGTACTCATATATGACCTTGACTTGGGTATGAATGAGGGAGGAACTAAACACATTTGTGTATATAACCTGGATTTGGGTGTATACATCCATACGTGGTGAGAGAATTTGTCAGATAATTGTGAACTGGTATGTACCACAAAGGCTGAAAGATTGCCTTGGTTGCAGACCTTAGATCAAAAACGACGGTGGGACAAGAGAATCCCATGGGTTTAAAGGCGCTAAAACTTTACTGTACACACATAATCTACTATTGGCCTTAGCTAGAATTGGTACATGTGATTGATAAGATGCATCGGTGTCCTCAGTAGGGATCTAATGTGGATATCCAGTGGTCATAGTTGTGACAACATGCATTGCATTTCATGTGTATTGTACCTACCATCGCTTGGGATGATGGATTGATTGATCATGATATTGCATACAAAGGATTGGACCAAAGCATTATACATGCATAGCATGCATCCATGTATTGGAAATGGAAGGGTGAATTGCATTAAGTGTGAATTATTATGATAAGAGTATTGAGATCTGAAAAGTATAAATGTTTAAAATTGAAACATGTATAAATGTCAAGAACTGAGATATGTGAATGTTAAGGATTATAAAACATTGATTTTTAGAAGACATCTATATGATATTTCATATTTATGTTATTGGTTTGTGCTTTTAAGTAAATACCCAGGTATTGAGCTTTCAAGCTCACCCTCGTTGTTATATATTTTTCTATTTAAGCCGAGAATCTCTGAGAATACAAAGCTGTTGGACTTGGGTTAGGATGAACCCACCTCATAGTTGGATGTTATGGATCCTAGTATTGTGTGTGTGTGTGTATATATATATATATATATATATATATATATCTAAAATTTAGATTTTGATTTATTATTGTCTCTTGTTATTCATTGGTTTGCCACCTCCTATGGAGAGGGTGAGAGTTGCGTTTACCGTCTCCTGGTGCGAAAACCTTGAATTGGCGTACCCCTTAGGAGTGGGATGTGGCAAGTAGAGAGGTTCGAGGTGTACTGTTGTTCTCAGCCGAGTCGGCGTCGACAGTGTTAAGTTGATATGCAGTGCTGCGTAGCAGCACATATATCTATATTGTCAGTGTTCTTTTTTTTTTTTGACATGTTTAATGTTTCATATGTAGTAGAAACTCATATTAGTAATGAAATTAGAGCTTTCTTTTATTCAAGATTTATGTCTATGTGACGATAAATCAAAGTATAATAGTTAAAAAATTGAAATTACAACGTTTACTCTTGATTAGAGTAACTGTCATAGTATAGCTTGATCCACTTGGTGTTGATAGGGTCATTTAGAGGTGTTTCATCCATCTGGCTCAGGAGGTAGTATCCAATTGTAGCGACTTCCCTTATGACATAAGGGCCTTCCCACTTAGGGGCAAACTTGGGGGCCGATAGATTGGCACGTACATGGATGGCCGCTCTTAGTATCTGTCCCCTTCTTTGAAGTCGCGACTATGAACCATCTTATTATACACTCTCGAGATACGAACAAGGTACGCGACTACTTTGTCTTCCACATTGCTCCTTCTTTCATCCTCTAAATCGAGGTCTTTGACTCGTCCACCGATCTCATCGATGTCGTCATCCTCTTGGGTTGCTGCCAAGGCTATGCACGCAGAAGGTACTTTGATTTCTACTGGCAAGACTGCGTCACTGCCATTAACCAATGCAAACGGTGAGTCTTGAGTTGCGGTTCTCTTCGAGATGCGATATGCCCATAGTGCCAAGGTAAGCTTCTCGTGCCATTTGCCTCCTTGATCATGCACCATGCGGCTCAGAATCCTGACCAAGGTTTTGTTGGTAGCTTCAGCCTGTCCGTTCCCTTTCGGGTAATAGGGAGTTGACCTGATATGTTTGATATTGTAGTGCTTTGTCAACAGTCTAACATCCTTGTTGACAAACATAGTCCCGTTGTCAGATATTATCCTCTGGAATTCCAAACCTGCAAATGATGTGGTCTCGTATGAAATTGCTAACTGTTGATCCTATGGTTCGCCTCATAGGAATAACCTCTACCCATTTGGTGTAGTATTCCGTAGTCGTGAGTATCTACATGTGACCGCCTAAGTTAGGACTAATAGGCCCGATCAGATCCAAGCCTCATGAATGAAAGGGACAAGAGGTCGAGATATGCTGCAGCTCAATGTGAGGGGCATGGATTTTCTGGCCAAAAACTTGACATTGGTAGTAATGCCTTGTGTACTCGTGCATAAATTTTTGCATTGTGGGCAAGAAGTAACCTGTCTGCAATAGTTGGTCTAATAGGCGGTGATAACCTTGGTGAGCACCAAATTCTCCTGAATGCATCTCCTGCATTACATCTTCAGCCTCCTTCTTAGCCAGACATCTGAGTGCCTGCCCCGTCCAATTCTGGTGGTAAAGGGGGTCCCCTACCAAGAAAAACCTTCTAGTGCTTCTCTTGAGCTTGGCAGCTTCGACAACATTGTCCGGAAGCTTGCCCAATGATAGATAGTTAATATAGAGTTGCCTCCAATCTTCGCTGGCTTTAATGATGACCATACAACTGTCCCGATTATACTCACCATTACATCTTGGGCAACTTTGTTGCATCTCGCTAGCCTTATTCATCATTATAGGCTAATAATAACTTGCTTTTTGTAGCCTTCAGTATAAGGCTTCAGCATCCTTTTGAGAGCATTGTTGGTTGTGCATAGCGTATAGCTATTGAGTGGCCTCCTCCGAGCCAAGACAACGACTCAACACCCCAGTTGCTGCCATATGATATAGATCTCCTCTAGTGATGGTGACGGTGTCACATCCCAAATTTAAAGAACTCACGTTAGAACCCTTAAGTCCCAGATATGACTCTCACCCCAAATAAACTTCGGGAGTGGAAATCAATATAGAGCCAATTTAAAAATTTTTAGTAAACTTTTAAAAGAAACTACTTTACTGAAAAATAAAGGAAAAATAATCTATCTATTACGTCCAAAACACTTAAGAAAAATCACAACGGAAAAGAAAATAATTACATCCTATTTCCAAGTTTAAATCAAATCCCTAACCCTATACATCATATCTAGCTAAGAAAAAAAAGATAAATCCGATCACAAAACTCTAAGGAGAAATCACTCCATGCTTTCATCAAATCCAGCAATTTCATTAAAAGTGTATTGTTCATCTTGTTCTCCGTTATCATTAATTTCTCTATCTATATTACCTGAAATTGTTGTCATAAGACGTCAGCTACACTTCGCCCAGTAAATAAATCAATTAAATTACAATTTTAATTGGAATAGGGTCAATGCCACTCTCCAAAGATATAACATAAAGAAAACAGTAAAAATATGCAAGTATATGAGAATGCATGATCAGATTATTAATGAATGAATGCATGTTCATGCAACAAGACAGATTAATCACTTAGTGTGATTCATGCAAATAAAGATGCTGTGCAAACATGCATGTTGTTCAGAATTCGAATCATGTAGGCCTCACACTAGACCAATCAATTACCTTACGGTCGTTGTTGCTGAGAAGGACGCTCAACGAGCCATACTTTTGGCTCAAAAGAAAATTGCAAGTGAACTACCGTGAAAAGTGGATGCTGCACAGGTTGTGAAGAAGCAGGAGGTTGAATGGATGAACAAGAAACATAATGCAGTAGATTTGGTTGCAGCTCTAATGGCCAAATTTGACTCTCTGAAGAACCTTTCTTTATAAACTATTTTATATTCTTTGGTTGGCCAGCTGAGCCATTCCAGAATCCGTTTCTCTTTACAACTGTTACTGCTCTTTGTTGCACGTTTTTCTGATTGGTTGCTGATCAACCATCTTTTATATTGTTCTGCTTTCTTTGGATGTTATGCTTATTTTAGGCCATATCTGGCCGTTTTAGTTGTTTTCTTTTGACTCCCACATGGTTGGGAAATACTTTTTTAAAAACTGACCGTTAATTGTTTTTTCTTCGGCCGATTTCGTTGCATGAATGGTGTACGCTTCTCCTTTAAGAACTTTTTGGATCTTGTATGATCCTTTCTAGGTGGGCGACCATTTTCCATATACATAGTCCTTACGACCAACTGGCAATATCGTTTTCCATACTAAGTCACCTTCGGTGAAGGACTTAGTTTTGAATTTTTTATTATACGATCTTGCCACAATTTTCTTCTGGGCTTGAAATTCTTCAAGTGCCTTGAGTCTTGATTCATTTAGGTCTTCCAGACATATCATCATGGCTTCCGTATATTCTTCCGATGGCATCTGATGCTGCATTATCGTTCTTATTGATAAAACCGTGATCTCTAGGGGTATGACGACATCATGGCCGAAAGTCAAGTCAAAAGGGGTATTCCCTATTCCTGACTTAAAGGTAGTACGATAGGCCCATAAGGCTTCTGACAAGGTTTTGTGCGAAGATCTTGGCCTATCTTCGACCATCTTTCTCAAGATGTTCTTTAATACTTCGTTGGTGGACTCAGCCTGGCCCTTTTCTTGAGCATAATAAGGAGTTGAATTAATAATCTTAATTCCGTACTTATCTGTGAACTCAGCCACCTGTCTCCTAGTAAACACCGAACCTTAATCGGCCGTTATTGTTTCAAGAATTCCAAATCGATGGAAAATTTGTTCCTGTAGGAACTCAATAATGTCTGACTCCTCAACACTTTTCATTGGCTTAACTTCTACCCACTTGGTAAAATAATCTGTAGCCACAATGATGAACCCATGCAGTCTTAACGAGGGATGATATATTTTTCCAATTAAGTCCATAGCCCATCCTCTGAACGGCCACGACTTTACTATTACATTCAGATCTATGGCTGGTACTCTATGAATTGGGCCATGTCTTTTCCATACTTCACACCTCTTGGCATATTTGAGGCAATCTTTCAGTATTGTAGGACAGTAATGGTTGTGTCTCCTTATTAGCTATCTCATTTTGATGCTAGCTTGGTGTGCTCCACATATCCCCTCATGCACCTCTGCCATACTTAGCCTTGCTTCATGCAGGCTTAAACACCTTAGCAACATACCGTCTAGACTTTTTCTATATAATTTCCCGGCCATCACCATGTATATGTTTGAGGCTATTTTTAACTTCTTATCACTCCTCAAATTAGGGGTTGTTAAGTATTCTAAAAACGGGGTTCGCTAATCGTCAGGTTGTGTTTTGACACACATGTTGTCTAGTGACTCAAGTCTCCTTTTGACAGATGGCAGGGATCTTTTTTGGACCGAGATGGTTCTTTTGGTCATCCCTTCCAGGATCCTTAGTTTTGATGCTATATAAGACATTTCATTGGCTTCCTCATTTTGTTCCCGTGAGCAGTGAGATAACATCATGTCATCAAACTCTTCCATCAATTGGCAGACTACTGTATATAATGGCATAAGCTGCCAACTTAGGCATTTATACTTGCCCCTAGTTGATTAATAATCAACTGCGAATCTCCTCTGATAAAAACCTCTTTCGCACCCATGTCCAACAGGTTTTCCATTCCTATGATCAGTGCTTCGTATTCAACCTGGTTATTTGTGCAAGGAAACTCTAATTGAAAGGCATATTCTTGCCTTTTTCCTCATGGTGATGTAATAATTATACCCGCCCCACTTACTGTCTTTGTCCTTGACCTGTTAAATATTAGGGTCCATGGTAGCAATCCCACCTTGTTTGACTCATGTATTACATCTGATCCTACAGTAAGATCACCAAATGGATGATCGGCCAGAAAATTAGTTATCACTTGGCCCTTTATCGCCTTTTGAGGGATGTAAATGAAAGTGAATTCTGACAATGCCAGAATCCATTTGCCCATCCTCCCTCTCAGATACGGTTTGCTTAACATGTACTTGATCACATCTGTTTGGGAAATCACCAATATCGTGGAGGCTACTAAGTAATTTCTTAGTTTGACGGCCTTGTAATACAATGTTAGGCACAACCTCTCAATGGTTGTGTACCTTTGGTCGAATGGTAACAAGAATCTACTTAGATAATATACGGCTTGTTCATGCTTTTGATCATTTTCTTGCGCCAAAAGGATTTCAATGGAATTCTCGACCACTAATATATAAAGCTTCAGTGGCCTTCCTTTCTTTGGAGGAATCAACATAAGCGGGTTTGTCAAGTACTCTTTTATGGCTTCGAACGCTTGTTGATGTTGTTCCTCCCATCTATAGTTTTTTTCTTCCTTTAAGCGTAGCAAAGGAGAGAAGGAAATTGGTTTTTCGGCTGAATTGGATATGACCCTTCTTAAGAAATTAATTTGGCTAAGGAATCTCTGGAATTTCTTTTTATTACTCGGTGGGGAAGCTTCTGAGATAGCTTTTGCTTTATTCTTGTCTATCTTGATTCCTGTTTGGTTTACCAAAAATCCCAAGAAGTTTCTTGCCGACACCCCGAATGCTCATTTTAGGGGGTTCATCTTTAGCTTGTGTTTACGCATTCTCTCGAATGAGGCTTTTAAGTGTTTGAGGTATTCGGCTATTTCTGCCGATTTTACAACTATGTCATCTATGTAGACCTCTATATTTTTGCCAATCATGTCATGAAAAATACTGTTCATGGCTCTTTGGTATGTGGATCCAGCATTTTTCAAACCAAATGGCATTACAACCCAACAATATATGCCTGTTGCCCCCGACCCTCGAAATGTAATCTTTTCCACATCTTCGGCCGCAATATTAATTTGGTTGTAACTTGAGTGCCCATCCATGAAGGATAATACTTGGTGCCTGGGTGCCCCATCTACCAATAAATCGGCCATAGGCATTGGATATTCATCCTTCGAGGTTGCCAAGTTGAGGTTTCTAATGCACACCCTGATTTTTCCATTCTTTTTCATTACAGGTACTACATTTGAAACCCATTCCGCATAATGGACTGGTCGGATGAAGCCTGCTTTAAGTAGCCTTTCAATTTCTTCTTTTATCTTTTCTGTTACTTCGGCCGTCATCCTTTTAGCTAGCTGCTAATGGGATCTATAGCCGGGTTTCAAAGGTAACCAATGTTCAACCAACTTTCAGTATAAACCTGGTAATTCATCATAGTTCCAAGAAAAACAGTCTTGGAACTCAACAAGTAATTCTATTAATTGACGTTATACAGATCTGGAAACAAACTACTTATGTACATTGGCGATGGTCGGTCACACTGCCTAACTCTATTTCTGTCAATGAGTCTTGCACCTCAGCCTTTTCATCGTCCAATTTACTAGGGGCTGCCTCGATATCCTGCAGGGACAATCCTTCAGTTGTGTTCGCATCATCTTCCGTGATACATTCGGTCGATGTGACCGATACTTCCTCATCTAGCTATTTTTCGTTCATTTAAACTTTCAAACGTAACATGGTGGCCTTAACTGTGGCCAACCTCTCTTTCTCCCTTTGTTCATTCATTATGGCACTTCCTTAATTTTATAATCCCAGCTTAACCGATAGGGAACTATCGCTGTCGGTCTCGCTTTCTCCTGGCTTAGTTCAGTATCGACCATTACAGAAATTCCTGTTGGTCGACAATGTCTTCTGTCCTTTGTAAAGTTCACTAGATCTATCTCTCCTCCATACAGTAATGATTCAGCTGAATTAAAATCTGCCAGCACAGACCGCCCGTCAGCTTTGACAATCTCCACCTTGTTTTCATTCCAAAAAATCAGGAATTGATGAAGGGAGGATGGTATGCACATATTTGAATGAATCTAATCACGTCCTAGAAACGCGTTGTAACTGAATGATGATTCTACTATAAAGAAAGTGGTCAAACCTTTCTTCCGCCCAATCTCCAATTCTACTGGCAGTACTCCTTGAGTGGTTGAAGTTCCTCCGGCAAAATTTGTGACCGTTATTTCGGTCGGAATTAAGTCAGTTAAAGCTTTCCCTATTTGTTTCATTACCCTATTGGGCAATATGTTTACGGCTGCCCCATTATCAACCAGAACTTTGGTGACAGGAATCCCGTCCATGTGTACATTGACATACAACGGCTGTAAATGCTGAGCCATCTTCCAAGATGGTTTTTCAAAAATTATTGAATGAATAGAGCATGCTTAGAGATGTTAATCATGGTTGTGCATACATGTAGTTTGATTGCTAATGTCATGCATCTAATGACCATACATGCATGTATAGTCCTTGTGAGGACTTCAACCACATATCACCTTAGTTCCTTTGAGAAGGACGAAAGGGCAATGTGAGGATACTTGGGTTTTATGATGAGTCCCAAATGAGAGATAAAATCTCTGGCGTCCCATGGGGGACTATATATATATATATAGAGAGAGAGAGAGAGAGATGGGTTATACTTAAGGAATATATATATA